>ML099497.1:67738-95700 GCA_003697995.1 Taxidea taxus jeffersonii | reverse complement strand
AATAAAATCTTTAAAAAAATGTTGACCTTTGAAGTTTTTAACACTAAATCAGTCCAGATGATACTGAATTATGCCCTAAACATAGGGAAGAGGCTCTCTTATCTTCCTCCTTGGAAAAGGAAAGCTGTGCTCTATAATTAACCCCCCCTTTTTAATTTGAAGATTTATCTTTGCTTTCCAAACTTTCTTCTTCTTATCGCTGTGATTTGTATATTCTTTGGAAGAAAAAAAATGGTCAGGATTCAACCTTAGTAATGTGAGATGGAGTTCAGATAGAATCAAACAGAAAAATCTAGACTCTGAGTCTAGAGCTCAAGTAGTTTCTAAACTGGAAAAGTCTAAATATGTGTGCCCCACTGTGGAATCTGCTTTATGGGAGATGTTTACATGGAGATATGAGCTCACATGGCTAGGTCAAAGCAAGCTACTGGGCAATATATACTCTTCATGGAGGTCAAGTTAAGGCTCAAGGGCCAAGAGTTCCATACAGGGTAACTGGGAGCTCAAGGTAAGAAAAGAAGGATCTTTCTAGATGAAAGGGTGTTCTAGGCAGGCAAATGCCTTACTGTAACCAACAGAGATAAGGTTACCAAGCTGTTCAGCAATAGGTGGGTATACATCCACGTCAGCTGCCCATGGATATTAACAACTGACACCTTAAACCTGAGACACAAATGGCATAAACATAACACAGAGCTTGTGAGTAGTTGGATCACAAGGGAAGAGCAGGAAACCCCTGATTCAAGATTCATCCAAAGGACAGCTGAAGGCCTAGGTCTTGGTCCCAGCTCTGCCATGAGCTCACAGGATGGGACTTAGGCAATTCACCCATATTTATCAAATGAAGGGGTCAAGCTAGATCATTTCTCTTTTTAAAGAGTTATGTATTTATTAAGAGAGACAGACAGGATCTCAAGCAGATTCCCTGGTGTGTGGGGAGCCCGATTCAGGGCTCAGTCTCACAACCCTGAGATCATGACCTGAGCTGAAACCAAGAGTCGGACGTTCAACCAACTGAGTCCACCAGGCACCCCGAGCTAGATCAGTTCTAAACCATGATATGGCACTAGTATATTTCAATGCTCTCTCATTTTTTGTCACTCAGAGTATGGAAGTTGTTCATGACACTGAACAACACATGTCCCGCACCAAACTGTCATCTAATGTGCGGATGCCGGGGAAAAGGCTGAAACTTATCTAGAGTGCTGTCTCAAAATGTAATAGGCTTACAAGTCCCTTGGGGATCTTTTTAAAAGGCAGATCCAGATTTAGTAGGTCTGGGGTGGAGCATGAGGTTCTGCATTTCCCACAAGCTCTCAGGTGATGTTGATGCTGCTTGTCCATGGACCACACTGTGTGTATCAAGTGCATAGAGGATCATACCAGATCTGAAACTCTAAGATCCTTAGGTCTAATTCCTCACTATCTTCTTGTCCCTCTCTCTCCCCAGTACTGGCCCCAGATATCAGGCTTTGATGTGTCTGCTGATGGGGACAAGCAGATAAAATGTGGGACAAGGAGGACGACTGACCCAGTCTGGCCCCATATGGCAGTTGATGGAGTGCTTTATATAGTGTGCACCAATAGTCCTGACTTGGTTTGGTAGTGCTCCTTGCTACATCAAATTGGTGGACAGTGTTGCCAGTGACATCCAGTCTAGAGGAATTCATGGGGATTTTCATCAGATTTCCCATTTTCATCAGAGAAGCAGGCCCTTAAAGGAAGAGAAAGAAACACTAGTGGGGAGAAAGGATGGTCAATCCATTTGGGAAATTTTTCCAAGACTTGTGGCATGAAAATATCCATCTCACTTTACCTTTATGGTTTCATGAGAAACCACTTTCTGTCTTGGACAGTGAGCTCTCCTTGTTCAACACTATATACCCAGAGCCTACAACAGCACATGGCACAGAGTGGGTATTTAGTGAGTATGTGTTGAATTTACGACAGAATGAATGAACCAAGCAGTCAGAGCTACAGTTTGCTTAAAGGAAACTTACAAGGAATTCAGCAGGAGGAGCAACAGACCAGCGGGCAGCAGACGGCAGGGAAGCACACACTGATTTGGTGCCCTTGTAGTCCCCTTTGTTGTTCTGTAATACACAATAGGACGCATGTGCCCAGACATGGGAACTCTAGCTGGGTCGCTAGGAAAGCTGATACAAAACCCCCATTAATTAAAAAGCCTTTGCAAGTGGAATTGTCTTCTGGAACAAGTAGTGCCTGGCCTCCTGATGAATTTAATGTCTACATATGTTGAGAATATACAATGGACATTCTCAGCATCGTCTTGTAATCCTAAAGCCGGCAAAGGAAACAAGATGTATCCAAAGTCACCCACCATTCTGCTTTTTATCCTGTCAAAACAAAAAAGTAATTTAATGAATGGCCAGATGGCCAAGGAAACCAGGTATGATTTTTCTATGGGTTTATTAATGAGAATAATATTTAAGATTTTCAGCCTAATTTTCTCTGGTTTCTTATTACTTGGTCCTACCTAACTCTGAATTTCTAACCAAGTATTATTAGCGCCAATGTCCATGCTAGAACTTTCAGAATGAGGTACTCAGGCAATTTACACCAAGCTTTGCAAACTCTAGGGGGCTTTCCATTTTGAAAGGGGACACTAATTAAACCAGTGGAATGGAAAGAAGAGAAGGAGTGAGGACAAAGTGGAAGGGGGCAGGAGGGAGTTCTCACAGATTATACCTGTAAGTCATGTGGGTAGTGGGTAAGCCACCACACTTCTCTGCCTTGCCTGTTTACTAGAACCCCTCTAGCCCCACGATGCAGATTTGCCATCAGGAGATGAAACCAATAAGTCACGGCTGACCCAACACAAATCCAAACATTCTATAGTTGTTTTTTGTAATTAGCCTCAGAAAATCTCTCCGGTTGAAATACTGAGACAGAGGAGAGCTTACAGGAGGGTGCTTCTGTGGCCTTCTGGGCGCACTGCATGACCTGGCCCTCAAGTCAGACAGACCAAGGTCCAGAAAGACCAGAGGAGCTGGCGAGTGTTTTGCAAGCTTTTCATTGAGAGATCAGTGTGCTCTCCTGTGACCAAAGACCATACTGCAGCCACATGGGAGGAGCCCCGGAGCCGTGAGTCTTCCTGCTAAAACCTCACCATAATTACTGGGTGACTCTTTTGTTGTCCAGGGCAGAGGCTAAAGGGGAGACTATTTAGAAGGGCTTCAGAGGAAAATCTAAATTCTGCTCCCAGCATTACTAATCTTCCCTTTTGAAAATTAGCAACTCTTTAGTAAACCCCTTGATAGAGCTCCATTAGGGTTTATGTGTGACAAAGAGTAGCTACTAATGGCCCTTAATGATGAGTAAGTGGATTGCTCAGAATATTACTTACTTAATGAAAAGTAATGGCTGTCTCACTGCAGTGAGGAGAGAAATGCTAAGTGGCCTCTTCACATGTATGTTCCTTTTAGTGCTAGCCTTTGTCAGAGCATACACACTTGAGATACTCTAAACAAAAAGGACTCATCTTCACCTGGTAACAACCACTACAGAACGCACCCAGAAATTGCTTTCAGCCCATTTTCCAAATGCTCCTTGGTGCTTCCAACCAATTCTCAACCTCTTTGTGGTTCTAAAGGTTGGGGACCATTGATCTAATGGAAATGGACCAGAGAGTAAGGAAGTCTGAGATTCCCCACCCCACCCCCTGCCTCTGAATCCAATTTCCGCTAATAGCAGCATGATGTCAATGATGACATCTGTATCCTCATCCAGAAAATGAAAGGCTTGGGCTCAAGGGCTTTAGAGCTAGTCCTTGCAAATTTGGTGTCCCATGTTCCCAAGCTTCTGCGCAGTTTGTAAATGGCAAGGTGAGATAACTGAAGCACACACTTGAAACCTGAAAGTGATTGGCTGATTGAAGGCAAAAAACACTTGAGAGGCTTGCTGGCTCCTGCACTGATTCAGTAGGTCAGCGTGAGGGAGTAGCATCCTGGCACTCTTCTTGCAGGAAAAGGATTTGCAAGCTGCTACCCCTCCATTATCTTACTGGATGATTCGTGTCTTCACGAAGCTCTCTTCAGTGTGGTGATATATGTGCAAATACATTTATCAAAGTGTAATACGAAGACTGCTGAAATGGCTTCAAAGTCCAACAATAGGGAAATTATTAAGCAAATTATAATATATCAGCTTGGTGGAAGAGTAGGCAGCCATTGAAAATCATGGACAAGAAATTGTATAGCAACAGGAAGGAATATTTATAAAACATCAAAACTTTCAAAGGGAGAACACGGCACTATGGATTTACCATGATCATCACCACAAATTATGGAAGTATATAGATAAAGTTTCTTAGGGAATGAGGGGAAATGAAAATAATTATATTTAGTGGGTAGAGGTTGAAAACATTTTATTTTAAAATGTACTTTACTGTGGTTATTACAGTATTTTAACAATTTTTTAAAAAACAAATAATAAGTGGATCTTATCTTAAAAACAGATTACAAACCTGAGATTCATTTGTCAGTCAATGTTGGGCACACGAAAATATTTTTCATAGTGGTTGTAGGGAGTCTTCAACAATTTCAAAATATCCTACTGAAGTTAACCAAAATATAGCCCAAACACTACGAGTTTTTAGTTGAAAAAGTTATACAAAACTACACTGTTGCAATGAAATGGAAAGGAGACATATTTACTTCTCTTGAATGCTGGCGGTACTTAAGAAAAGGCGGGTTTAATTAAAGGAAGATGAGAAAGGTAGACAGGTGCTTCTGTTGACATTCTGAAGGGTCTTGGGACAGTTTCAAGGATGTTAGCAGCTTGAGGCTCTGGTTCTTTGTATAATTTCGTATCATAATTTATAAATTTCTTTCATTCAAGCCCATCACCATGATTACTCATGCATTTTAGACCTGATGAGGGTCTTTTGTTCTTTTTTCTGACACACAAATGAGATGAGTATAGAGGGAGATGAAAGAAAGAAAGAAAGAAAGTAAATTAGTTTCCAGAGATAAACTCAGAGTTGAGAAAGAAAGAAGCAACTAAAAGGTGGTTGAAGCAGATGCACCCAAAAATTCAAGAAAGAGACTGAAATGAAATTGCATGGGTAAAGACAAGGCCAAGTTTATTTCTGGTGATCTAGCAGAACATAATAACTATCTTGAGTGATCCTCCTACCTTAAAAATCACACGTACATATACTAAACTCAAAGTGTTAAGTTAAATATTCTAAACATCTTGAAAGCATCAAGGAGCTGGAAAAAGTGTTAATTGTTACCAGCCCCAAATGTGAATGAAGGTTAGAACACAGAAGGAGTGGAGAGAGCATTCTTTGTTTTTCTGAACTAAGGACATTTACTGAACTTGGAGAATCTCAATGTGGCTTTTCATGGCCTCCTGAGGTGTGGGTGACAGAAGATTAAGCTCAGAGCCATCCAAGGTGGGGAGTCTAATACTGCTTATACAATTACAATGCCTTGTGGAGTGAAAAGAACAGGACAGAACTAAAAATATATATACAGCAAATATCTCTTGCTCACTCTATATCAGAAGAAGAAAAAAATGTAGTTAATGTTAGGAGGTCTAGCAATTGTCCACGAGAGTAAGAAAATGATCAAAACATTTTTGGTAGGTTAAGCCTGCACATAGCCACTTCAAAACTAACCACTAAAAGCATCAATTAGAGCCTATCACTTCTAAATTAGTAGAAGAGAAAACAGAATGGTAAAATATATTAAATCCATCTAAAATAATGGAGAAAGAGCACAGGTGTATAATAAAGAAACAGAAGATCTGAGACCACCAGAAAGCACAGAACAATATGGTAAATAGAAAACATCATTAATTATATCAAATATAAGTGGGCTAAAAGCTCTAGCTAATAAGAAAGATGTTCAGGTTAGATTAGTAAAATGATCAACTAAATGTTGTTTATAAGATCCACATCAGAAAAACAGAGACAGGAAAGTTGAAAGTAAAATATGGAAAGCTATGCCACAAACATGCTAAAACAAAGAAATATGGTGTAGCTTGCTTAATATCTGTGAAAATAGACTTTGAGACAAAGTATTTTTAAAGATGGAGAAGGTGACTTTGTAATGACAATAAGCCTAATTCACCAGAATGAAATGACAGTTGTAGATTTGGATCTCCTCATGTCTCAAAAATATAAATGTCCTATAAAAAGAAATAGATAGAAATCCACAATAGTGTAAGATTTTTAAACATATCTCTCTCAGTAAGACATAGAACAAGCAGAACAAAAGACAAAGGAATATAAAAGATTTAAATAATGCACATAATAAATCATCCCAAGAGATGGGTAGAGATTGTAATACCCCCAAAACTGCAAAGTACACATTTTTGTCAAGCATAGAACATTTATATAAAATTATACCTTCGACACATTTTCAATCTTCAAAACTACAATTCTCTTTATCTCATGGCAAGACAAGCTAGAAACCAATAACCAAAAGATCACTGGAAAATACATTTTTACATGAAGAAACATGTTAAGTGGGTGAAATAGTAAGTTATAATGGAAATGAGAAATTAATTTGAATTGAAGGATAATGAAAGCCACAATGAGACTCCGCTACATATGTGTGAGGTTGGCAAGAAGGGAGTAGTCTGACAATACCAAATGCTAGGACTGGTGAGTCCTAGAACAGGGGGAACTCTCCTAGACTGATGATGGAAATGTAAATCGGTACATCAGGATAAAAACAAAACAGTCAGCTACTTGGACACAGTCTGGGTTCCAGTGATTCCACTCCTGGGTATACACCCTGGAGAACCTGTAGGTCTCATATGTTCCAGGAGATGAGCACAGGAATGTTCTTAGCACTGTGGTCTATAATAGCTCAAAACTGGAAGTAGCCCAAATGTTGTTCATGATGATGTCGACAGTGATGCTTCTGGTAATAATAATGAAGATAAAGACATTGTGAAATATTTTTAAAATGGAACGTTGCACAGTTGGGAAAGGGAACAAGCTCCCTGTACATGCAGCAACATGGATCAGTCTCACAAATAGAAAGAGGGAACCATGCCATTCATAAATGCATACTGTATCATTCCATTTACATAAAGTTTTTTTTAAAGCAAGCACACTAAACTTTAGAGATGCATATCCAAGGAGTACTACTAGAAACATAAGCAAGGGAATAATTAGCACAAAGTCAGCATGGTGGCTCCCTCTGTGAAGAAGGAATGCGATTGAAGCAGAGGGAGCTTCTGAAACATTGGCACTGTTCTAGCGTTCGCTTAGGAGAACCAAATCTACAACTGTCATTTCATTCTTCTGAATTAAGCTTATTGTCATTACAAGGTGACTTTCTCCATCTTTAGAAATACTTTGTGCCTCAAAGTCTATTTTAACAGATATTAAGCTGGCTACACCATATTTCTTTGTTTTAACACGTTCGTGGCGTATCTTTCCATATCTTACTTTCAACATTTCTGTCTCCATCTTTCTGATGTGGCTCCTAATAAACAACATTTAGTTGACTGTTTTGTTAATCTAACCTGAACATCTTTCTTATTAGATAGAGCTTTTAGCCCACTTACATTTGATATAATTAACGATCTTTTTGGATTTCATATCTACTATATTGTTTTGTGCTTTTCAATGGTCTCAGCTCTCCCTTTTTTTTTTTTAATATACCTGTTCTGTGTTTCTTTCTCCATTATTTTAGACAGACTTAATATATTTTATCATTCCATTTTAACTGGGGTGAAAGTTGCATGGGTGTTCTCTAGGATATTATTCTTTAAAATATGCTCGTGTTTCACATGAACTTCTGCAAGTGTGATATACTTCATAAAAATTAAATCTAAACAAATACATTAATTTTTAAAAGCATCAAGAAGGGGTCAGTTCCTCTTTAAGTTCCCTTTTCACTCATCCATCAAGGACTCTCTGAACAAATATGGAGTTCTGACTATGTGTCAGGTGTTGTTCTAGAGAAAACACTGGAGATACAACAATAAAGAAGACGAGATCCCTGTCCGAAACCTTTGTATTGCAAATGGAAGAAAAATCCACCTCAAACCAGCCATGTAGCTGAAATGTGTAGAGACAGATTTAGTATCCAATAGGGCTTGATGTAGCAATTCACCAAGAACAATGTCACCAAGGTTCTTTCTGCCCCTCTGTTTTGTCCTTTGTAGTATGCATTTTATCATCGGATGTCCCCCTCCTGGCCATAAATGGCCTCATGTCTTCATCGTCCCAGAAGAATAAATGTCCTGAGGTTTAACATAAGTAGATGAGTTGAAGCCTGGGTTATATTCCCATTTCTGAAACAATCAGAAGAACTTCAGGAGGGGGAACAAAGTATGTTGCTGGGCTTGGTGTAGGTAATGGGGTTCAACATCTTAAGTCCAGGCACATGGCTGAAAATCATATCTGCGCTATTCCCTGAACCATGAATCAGAAACTGTTGCCAACAGAATGGAAGTTAGAAAGGCCAATGAGGAGAGAAGCCAGAAAGTGGAGGAGTAGGAGACCCAAACTTTGTCTGGTCCCAGGAATTCAGCTAAATAGTTATCAAACCATTCTGAACACCTACAAACTCAGCAGGAGAACAAAGAGAAGAATATCAGCAATTCTCTGAACAGAAAAGTGGCCACTTTCGGGAAGTTACTATATGTGGAGAAGTGAATCCAAGGCAATATATGGAAAGATGGACCACAGGGGGAAGGAGCTTCTGTCAGCTGGCTCCTGGCAAGTGATGGAGGAGCAGAGCATGCAATCAGAACTTCTAGGAGTCTGCTCCATGGAGGGACGTCACCAGTGCCTAAGCAGGGGGTGGAACCCTCGCTGGGAGAGTGTGGTCTCAGGAACTTCAGGGTCACAGAAAGACTGGGGGTGCCTGAGTGCAGCAGAGCTTCCAGGTATTGGAGTGATTGGAGTGGAGAAGCCAGCTGCAGAGACAGAGCCAAGGAGTGGGCTCTCAGCTCACGGATGCCATAAACCAGGATCTGAGGCAGAGTCAGGCCACTGGTCATCAAACAGGGACCCCACAAGTAGCATATCTGGGGAGACCCACCTGTCTTGCTCCACCAGGAGGAGCAGTGCAGGAGTGCACTGCAAGAATCTGCTGGGTTTAGACTCCAAATGGGGCCGTGTGCCAGAGATAGAAACACTCAGTCACAGGCTGGTGAGCACAGAGTGTGGCCGGAGACCAGGGAGATGGGAGGGATTGACTGCTTTTCTCTGAGGGCACACTAAGGAGTGGGGCACTGAGCTCTCCACTCCTCTGGGCTGGAGATTGGAAAGCCACCATTTTCATTCCCATCCTCCAAAGCTATACAGAAAGCATTTAGGGAACAAAAGTTCCCTAAACTGAAACCAAGCGGATTACTTAGACTGGCCCCTGGCAAGGGCAGTGCAATTCCACCTCGGGCAAAGACATTTGAGAATCACTGCAGCAGGCCCCTCCCCCAGAAGAACAGCAAGACCATCCAGCCAAGACCAAGATTACCTATCAATGAGAATGGCAAAACCCCAGCACTAAGGGAATACAGCACATAGAATTTATGGCTTTTCCCCCAAGATTCTTTAGTCTTTCAGAGTTAAATTTTTAAAATTTTCTTTTTTTCCTTTTCTATTTTTTAAAAAATTTCTTCTTTCCTATTTTAACCAACATCTTATCAATACCTTTTAAAAAATCCTTTTAAATTTTCATCTTTATAGTCATATTCCATCCCTTCAAATATTTACCCTTATTTTTGTATATATATAAGTTTTTCTTTCTTTTAAAATTTTGGAAGGCAGTTTCTTCTAACAGACCAATATACACCCAAAATCAAGTGAGTGGCTCTGTTTTATTCACCAGCCTGATCATATATTTTTTTTCCTTTCTTTTTCCCCCAATTTCAGGTCTCTTCTGATTTGTTTACTGTATATTTTTCTAGGGTCATTGTTACCCTTACAGCATTTTGTTCTCTCATTCATCTATTCTTTTCTGGACAAAATGACAAAGTGGAAAAACTCACCTCAAAAAAAAAAAAAGAACAAAAGGCAGTACCAACAGCTAGGGAACTAGTCAATACAGACATTAGTAAGATGTCAGAACTAGAGTTCAGAATGACAATTATAAAATACTAGCTGGGCTTGAAAAAAGCACAGATAATACTAGAGAATCCCTTTCTGGAGAAATAAAAGAACTAAAATCTATCCAAGTTGAAATTTTAAAAGCTATTAATGAGGTACAATAAAAAATGGAGGCTGTTACTGCTAGGATAAATGAGGCAGAAGAGAGAATTAGTGACATAGAAGACCAAATGATGGAGAATAAAGAAGCTGAGAAAAATAGAAATAAACTACTACTGGATCATGAGAAGAAATTTTGAGAGATATGTGATGCCATAAGATGAAACAATATTAGAATAATTGGGATCCCAGAAGAAGAAGAAAGAGAGGGGGGGCAGAAGGTATACTGCAGCAAATTATAGTAGAGAACTTCCCTAATTTGGGGAAGGAAACAGGCATCAAATTACAGGTGTCACAGAGAGTCTCCCTCAAAATCAATAAAAACAGGTCAACACCCCATCATCTAATAGTAAAACTTACAAGTCTCAGAGACAGAAAATCCTGAAAGCAGCTCAGGACAAGAGGTCTGTAACCTACAATGGTAGAAATATTAGACTGGCAGCAGACCTATCCACAGAGGCCTGGCAGGCCAGAAAGGGCTAGCATGATATATTCAGAGCACTACATGAGAAAAATATGCAGCCAACAATACTATATCCAGCTAGGCTGTCACTGAAAATAGAAGGTGAAATAAAAACCTTCCAGGACAAACAAAAACTAAAAGAATTTGCAAACACCAAACCAGCCCTACAGAAAATATTAAAAGGGATCCTCCAAGCAAGAGAGAGCCTAAAACAACATAGACCAGAAAGGAACAGAGACAATATACAGTAACAGTCACCTTGTAGACAACACAATGGCACTAAACTCCTATCTTTCAGTAATTTCCCTGAATGTAAATGGGCTAAATGTCCCAGTCAAAAGATACAGAGTATCAGAATGGATTAAAAAAACAACAACAAGAAGACCCGTCAATATACTGTCTGCAAGACACTCATTTTAGACCCCAAGACACCTCCAGATTTAAAGTGAGGTGGTGGAAAACCATTCATCATGCTAATGGACATCAAAAGAAAGCTGCGGTGGCAATCCTTATATCAGACAAATTGGATTTTAAACCAAAGACTATAATAAGAGATGAGGAAAAACACTATATCACACTTAAAGTGTCTGTCCAACAAGAAGATCTAACAATTGTAAATATCTATTCCCCTAACAAGGGAGCAGCCAAACATATAAACCAATTAATAACAAAATCAAAGAAACACATTAACAATAATACAATAATAGTAGGGGAATTTAACACACCCCCTCACTGTAATGGAGAGATTATCTAAACAGAAGATCAACAAGGAAATAAAGGCCTTACATGACATACTGGACCAGATGGACATCACAGATATATTCAGAACATTCCACCCCAAAGCAATAGAATACACATTCTTCTCTAGTGGACATGGAACATTCTCCAGAATACATCACATCCCAGGTCACAAATCAGGTCTCAACCCATACCAAAAGATTTGGATCACTCCCTGCAGATTTTCAGACCACAGTGGTTTGAAACTGGAACTCAATCACAAGAGGAAATTTGGAAAGAACTCAAATACATGGAGGCTAAAGAGCATCCTACTAAAGAGTGAATGGGTCAACCAGGAAATTAAGAGAATTTAAAAACTTCATGGAAACAAATGAAAATGAAAACACAACTGTTCAAAATCTTTGGGATATAGCAAAGGTGGCAATATATATATAGCAATACAAGCCTTTCTCAAGAAAACAAGAAAGGTCTCAAATACACAACCTAACCCTATACCTAAAGGACAGCAAATAAAGCCTAAACCCAGCAGGAGAAGAGAAATAAATATCAGAGCAGAAATCAATGAAATAGAAACCAAAAGAACAGTAGAACCAATCAACAAAACTAGGAGGTGGTTCTTTGAAAGAATTAATAAGATTGATAAACCCTTTGCCAGGCTTATAAAAAAGAAAAGAGAAAGGACTCAAGTTAATAAAATCATGAATGTAAGAGGAGAAATCACAACCAACACCAAAGAAATACAAACAATTGTAAGAACATATTATGAGCAACTGTACACCAGCAAATTTGACAATCTGGAAGAAATGGATGCATTCCTAGAGAGGTATAAATGATCAAAACTGAACCAGGAAGAAACAGAAAACCTGAACAGATGCATAACCAGTAAGGAAATTGAAGCAGTCATCAAAAATCTCCCAGCAAATAAGAGCCCAGGGCCAGATGGCTTCCCAGGGGAATTCTACCAAACATTTAAAGAAGCATTAATACCTATTCTCCTAAAACTGTTCCAAAAAATAAAGGGAAGGAAAACTTCCAAACTCATTTTATGAGGCCAGCATTACCTTGATCCCCAAACCAGACAAAGACCCCATCAAGAAGGAGAATTACAGACCAATATCCCTGATGAATATGAATGTAAAAATTCTCACCAAAATACTAGCCAGTAGGATCTAACAGTATATTAAAAGGATTATTCACCACGACCAAGTGGGATTTATTCCTAGGGCTGCAAGGTTGGTTCAATATCCACAAATCAATCAATGTGATACAATATATTAATAAAAGAAAGAATAAGAACCATATGATACTCTCAATAGATGCAAAAAAGCATTTGACAAAGTACAGCATCCTTTCTTGATCAAAACTCTTCACAGTGTAGGCATAGAGGGTATACACCTCAATATCATAAAAGACGTCTATGAAAAATCTGCAGCAAATGTCATTCTCAATGGGCAAAAACTGAGAACTTTTCCCTTAATGTCAGGAATACAGCAGGGCTGTCCACTATCACTACTGCTATTCAACATAGTACTAGAAGTCCTAGTCTCAGCAATCAGAAAACAAAAGGAGATAAAAGGCATCTGAATCGACAAAGAAGAAGTCAAATTCTTACTCTTTTGCCGATGATATGATACTTTATGTGGAAAACCCAAAAGACTCCACTCCAAAACTGCTATAACTCATACAGGAATTCAGTAAAGTGTCAGGATATAAGATCAATGCACAGAAATCAGTTGCATTTCTATACACCAACAACAAGAAAGAAGAAAGAGAAATTAAGGGGTCAAACCCATTTACACTTGCACCCAAAACCAGAAGATACCTATGAATAAATCTAACCAAAGTGGCAAAAAATCTGTACTCAGAGAAGTATGAAGTACTCATGAAAGAAATTGAGGAAAACACAAAGATATGAGAAAACTTTCATGCTCATGGGTTGGAAGAACAATTACTGTGAAAATGTCTATGCTGTCTAGAGCAAGCTACACATTTAATGAAATCCCTATCAAAATATCATCAACTTTTTTCAAAGAAATGGAACAAATAATCCTAAACTTTGTATGGAACCAGAAAAGACCCTGAATAGCCAGAGGAATGTTGAAAAAGAAAACCAAAGTTGGTAGCATCACAATTCCAGACTTCAAGCTCTATTACAAAGCTGTCATCATCAAGATAGTATGGTACTGGCACAAAAATAGACACACAGACCAAAGGAACAGAACAGAGAACCCAGAAATGTACCCTCAACTCTGTGGTCAACTAATCTCCGACAAGCAGGAAAGAATATCCAAAAGAAAATAGACAGTCTCTTCAACAAATGGTGTTGGGAAAATTGGACAGCCACATGCAGAAGAACGAAACTGGACCATTTCCTTACACCACACACAAAAATAGACTCAAAATGGATGAAAGACCACAACGTGAGACGAGAATCCACCAAAATCCTTGAGAAGAACACAGGGAGCAACCTCTTCGACCTCAGCTGCAGCAACTTCTTCCTAGGAACAATGCCAAAGGCAAGGGAAGCAAGAGCAAAAATGAACTATTGGGACTTCATCAAGACCAAAAGTTTTTGCACAGCAAAGGAAACAGTCAACAAAACCAAAAGACAACTAACAGAATGGAAGAAGATATTTGCAAATAACGTATCAGATAAATGGTTAATATCTAAAATCTATAAAGAACTTATCAAACCCAGCACCCAAAGAACAAATAATCCAATCAAGAAATGGGCAGAGGACATGAACAGACATTTCTGCAAAGAAGACATCCAGATGGCCAACAGACACATGAAAAAATGCTCAACAACACTTGGCATCAGGGAAATACAAATCAAAACCATAGTGAGATACCACCTCACACCAATCAGAATGGCTAAAATTAACAAGTCAGGAAACAACAGGTGTCAGCGAGGATGCAGAGAAAGGGGAACCCTTCTACACTGTTGGTGGGAATGCAAGTTGGTGCAGCCACTCTTGAAAACAGTGTGGAGGTTCCTCAAAAAGTTGAAAATAGAGTTACCCTATGACCCAGCAATCACACTATTGGATATTTACCCCAAGGATACAAATATGGTAATCCGAAGGGGCACCTGTACCCCAATGTTTATAGCAGCAATGTCCACAATAGCCAAACTATGGAAAGAGTGTAGATGTCCATCAACAGATGAATGGATAAAGAAGATGTGATACACACACACACACACACACACACACACACACACACACACAATGGAGTATTATGCAGTCACAAAAACCCCCCAGATCTTGCCATTTGCAATGGCGTGAATGGAACTAGAGGGTATTGTGCTCAGCAAAATATGTCAGTCAGAGAAAGACAAATATAAGCGGTGCCTAGGTGGCTCAATGGGTTAAGCCTCTGCCTTTGGCTCAGGTAATGATCTCAGGGTCCTGAGATCGAGCCCCGCATCGGGCTCTCTGCTCAGTGGGGAGCCTGCTTCCCTTCCTCTCTCTCTGCCTGCCTCTCTGCCTACTTGTGATCTCTCTCTGTGTCAAATAAATAAAATCTTTAAAAGAAAAGAAGGAAAGCCAAATGTCATATGATCTCAATGATATGAGGAATTTGAGAAATAAGACAGAAAATCATAGGGGAAGGGAGGGAAAAATGAAACAAAATTATAATAGAAACTAACATTTATTGATGCTTAATTGGCGCCAAGCACCCATGCCAGACACCATGCATGCGTTCCCTTATTTGGTTCTCGTAACTCCTCTAAAATAAGGTAGGTCGATTTTTTTTTCTAGCATAGAAGTTAAGTGTTTGCTGAAAGCCATATAACTCCTAAATGGGAAAACATAAAATCAGGTCAATCTCATTTCACAATCTATGCTCTTAACTACTAGGATGACCACATGTGAAACATGTTCTGAAAAGCTCTCCCAGCCAAGGATAGGTGCAGGTCAGGACCTCGGGCATGAGCTCACCTGACCTGATTGCTCTGTAGTGACCTCCCCTGGCCCCAGATATTGTCTGGGGTGGGAAGCAGAGCTGGATGGGGTGAACTTGACTGAGGGCTTGGAAAGTTTATAGCTGAGAAGGCAGCAGGTGTACTCTAAGCCCAACAAGCCAGCTGGTGGAGAAGCTGGGATTAGAGGAAAGCCTGTCCATTTCGCTCTTTACATTTGGGGACCCTGTGCTCATGAATGATCTAATTGAGCAGTCATGGGCTATAAGCTCAAAAAAAGTAAACAGAAATTACTTAGACAGGGCTTTTTCCACCCCCCAAAAGACCAGAGTGATTTTACCCAGAGACAGGGTCCTCATTTGTTTCGTTAATACCACCTCACAGCACCGTGACAGACTTAATTGCTGCCATTCCTCCCATGGCAGATGAAGTATCTGTTCTTTCCTGACCCATGGGATGCACAAAAATTAGCATAACAGCAGCGCCTCTGCCCCGGGAGTGGCAGCTCAGCCCGCACCCAGGCACACAGACCATCGTTTGAGTCAGTTCAAAAGTTATGGAGCATCTCCTCCTCTTCCTTCCGCCTGGAGGGACCAGGACCTACCACATGGTAGTGGCATACATAACCTGGGTGTTCAGAGCAGCCTCATGAGGGAGATACTACCCCCGTGTTCCAGATGAGAAAACCTGCACCTATCCCTGGCTGGGAGAGCTTTCCAGAACATGTTTCACATGTGGTCATCCTAGTAGTTAAGAGCATAGATTGTGAAATGAGATTGACCTGATTTTATGTTTTCCCATTTAGGAGTTATATGGCTTTCAGCAAACACTTACTTCTATGGTAGAAAAAAAAAATCGGCCTACCTTATTTTAGAGGAGTTACGAGAACCAAATAAGGGAACGCATGTGTGGTGCCTGGCATGGGTGCTTGGCGCCAATTAAGCATCAATAAATGTTAGTTTCTATTATAATTATTGGTAGGTGCAGTGGTGACATGGAAAGCAATGGCTTTGACCAAAGAGCTGGATAGACTGATGTTATCCTCCAAGTACGTCTGTGGCTCCTCCATCAGGCTGGCCTTCAAGGAGAATTGGCTAGCTTCATGGACCACAAGTGTGCCAGGACACCTGCAATTCAAAAGAGCAAATTTTACTGCAAAGCCTTAGTTGTCAGCATGGGAGAAATAGACTTGGTTGCTGCCAGCCCCAGGAGGTTAGCTGAACCACATGGCTCTGACCAGTTATAGGCAGATCAGCACCCAGTGTAGTTCAAGACTGGCATGGGTCAGCATCCTGGTCTGACGGCTCAGTGCTGACTTTCAGGGAGATTACTCACAAGTAAAGTAGGCCTCTGACCCCAGCCTTCCCCTGCTCCCCTGTTAATCAGTTTGTTAGTTAGGTCCTACAAGAAACAGATACCAAGATGGGATTCAATGTGCCAGGATTGCATTAGAGGAAACATCTGTAAGAGAAAATGGGGCGTGGGGGGTGGGTGAGTGGAGCTGGAGAGGCTGGGAGCAGCTTCAGGTGGCAAGGTGAAGTGGCTGAGCCCACTGAGCGAAGGAAGGAGGACAAAGGGTCCCAGAGCACCGCTGCCGGGGCCCTGGGCCAATGCCATTTTCTGTGCCTGGAGGTCCGTGATGCGCATGATCATGGCTGCCACAGTCAATGACAGGAATAATATGTCAAAGGGAAAATGATCAGATTTGCAGCTGACACAGGTGCAGTGCTCGGAATATGAGTGCAGGAATGCACTCATTTCTTGGGCTGCCTCTCTCTCTCTTCCTTCTCGTCATGACTATTTGTGGTTGTATGATCAGAATATTCTGACAAGGTATAAGAAACTACATTGTGGAGGAATACACAATAACGTCAAGGTGTATTTTTCATTTAAGAAAAACAGGTTACAAAATCTGCATTTATAACATGAGTTCCGTTTTGTTCAAAGAACATACATGCTTCGGAAAAAAATATAGAAAGAGATAAGCATAAGAATACTAACACCGTGCATATATACATATATATATATATATATATATATATACATATATATATTAACTTCTTTTTGTGTCTCTATGCTTCCTGTTTTTCCGCAGTGAAGGCATCTTACTTCTAAGGCATCCACTGTGCTCTGGGACACAGCTTTCACTGGCTTGGCCTCTTCATAAAGCATAAAACAACAAAGTGGTTTCTCTCAATATCTGTCACCATTTTCGACTACCTTCATGGTTTTTGGACTCCTTACCTGCTAGGACCACTGAGGACCACTGTCACCTAGTCTTGGTCCCAGTGCCCTCCTAGCATCCAAACCTCTCACCTGACTTAACTCGAAGCTACTGTGGGATTATTACCCGACTGGAGTGATTAGCAGGAATAATAGTATTAATAAGTTTGCCCCCACTTCCTCTGTTTCCTAAAAATAATGGCTAATGTGTATTGAGTGCTTACTGTGTGCCAGGTACTACAAGAAATATTTTAAATGGATTGACTGAATTCATTTTCTTGATAACACTATGAGGTTGGTACTATTATTATACATAGTTTGCAGAGGAGAGAATGAGGCAATAGAGGAGAGTCAGGTGGACTAACACACGTGGTCAGTGAGGATATTTGCCCACCTTTGCTGATGTTTCTTTGTCCTGCCTCCAAAGGGCTAAGTCCTGTCACTGGCCCACATGCAAGTGTGAAAGGTGTATACATACAACTTTTCTCCAGGCAGGGCACCACCTAAAGCATCCAGCTGGGACTTGGGACAACTCATTAAATCCTCTGAGCCTCAGTTTCCCCACCTATAAAGAGGACTCATATACCTTTAAAGAGTTCTTACAACGATTGACTAGAATAAGGTATGGGAGATACCTAAGGCTGGTGTCCAGGAGGGGGAGAGCAATCACAGAGAGGGAGGTAAAGAAGTAGGAATATTCAGGTTCAGTTAATGGAAAAGAGAGGATTCTAATATGAGCACTTTGAAACATTCATTTTCAGAACATGGAAAAAAAAAGAAAGATTGTGTTCAGAATGAGTTTGCAGAGCAGTGGCCCCCAGAGTTCAGGCCTTTGAGAATTTAGTGGAGGAACCACAGGACTAACCCCTCGACAGGAAAGGTAGGGTCACTCTGGTCAGCCCAGAGTACAAAGGAGCTTTGACAAAGGGTGGGAGGGACTAGGAGACAGGGCCTAGGAAAACGCTGTGGAAGGGGTGATGTTTATACTGACCAAGAAAAGGGGTTAGGGTATGTCATGTGGAGGGAACGGCATGCACAATGGCCCAGAGACAAAAAGGCCATCATCATCATTATCATCGTCACACCTATCTTTTGAGGATCTGCTGGGTTGGAGGCATACAGTAGTTGCTTTCTATGTGTTATTTGAAATCCCCACACAACTGCATAAAGGACATATCATTATGCACATTTTCAAGATGAGCAAATGGAGCTTTTAGAGGTTCAATAGTTGGGCGAGGGGTCAAGCTGAACCCGGAGAGCCTGGGCATGCTGACTCCAAGGCCCAGGCTCATTCTGCTACCCCAAGGCTCTCCTTTGAGACCCCAAAAAGCCAAGCCCCAGTTTGGGGAACCATGGAATATTCAGCGTGGCAGATATGTGTCAGGGGAGTCAGAGAAACAAGGCTGGAGGAAGAAGCAGGACCCAAGTTCCACAAGGCTCTGAAGGCCCTCCTCAGACATTCCCCAGGAATGGGGGAATCTCCATGGGGATTCAATGGGGGAAGGGAGGATCCAAAGCACTTATGGTGTTGGGGGTGGGCAAGGAGATCCGTTCTGTGGTATAGAAAGATCGCTTTGGCCGAAATGGGGACATTGAATGAGAAGATCGATTTTGGCGGTAGGGACGCCCGGGATGAAGCTGTTGCAGCAGCTCAGTGTTGAAGTCTGAGAAAGGGGGGCGTGGGCATTGATGTACCTGCTGCTTGGCTGAATGAGTTTACTAGAAAAGTTTCAGAAGTCTGAGTCACTTGTCTCCAGAATCTCCCCCAAGTCTCTCCTGCTTCCCTTCTCCTTTCTTCTATTTTTTGCCCCCGTTCCTCAGGATGATTCTAGATCCCAAAGCAGGAGGCTGTCTAGGAAGCAGTCCATAAAGGAAGAGAAAGATATTACTCATTCATGTTGGGAGGCTGGCCCCTACAATGCTGTGGCAGGAAGGAAGAAATCTGTTTACAAGACGGTGGGGATGGGAGAATGGTGGCCACCAGCAGCGATTCTGCTGGTGCCACCCATGAGGCCATGAGGCCTGTCTAGCTGGGGGATGGGGAGTGCCTCTTGGCCTGCCTGGCTCTCCTACTCAGATGCTTGCCCAGTGAGGAGGAAATGGTGGGTAACAAAGGGATCCACTTCACTTTAACAGGAAGGATGTACGTTTTGGTTGGTTACCTGTCAGCACTTTGATTCCACATTAGCTACCTGAATGCACCAAAGGGCACAGATACGATGAGAAGAAGGGAAAGCTCACTCACATGGATGTTAATAACAACTCCGGTCGTTTCCTTGTTTCTGGGCCTGGATTTGCACCCTCACATGCAAGGAGCGCCATGTTGACATGACTGCTTGAGTTCAAACACCATGGTGGCACTTAACAAGCTGTGTAACCCCAGGGTTGGTTACCCCTCGTCTGAATTTCCCCACCTGTAAAATGGGGATCATGATCATAGGGTTGTGATAAAGATGAAACCATTGAATAAAGGACTTTGAGTAAACCATTGAGTAAAGGACTTAGGATACTGCTTGGTTATTTTTATTTAGTCAGTGAGGCACATGGACCAGATGTTCTCAAGTGTTTCTAGAGCCTCCTTCCCTCTAACCTGAGCCTCTCCCTTACCATGGCTAGGTCCTCACCATAATGCCACCCAAACCCTCTTAATGTAACTGAACGGAGAAGGCCTCACTTCCTTTCAGCCTATCCCCACCGTGCCCATCTGTTAAAGGTTTGCTCTCCTCAACTCCTATGCAGAATTTCCTCCACCTACCCCTACCCTAAAATTTTCTTATAATTATTCACTATAATTATTTGTGGTATGAATTCTGACATATCTATAATTTTGTCATGAATACAATTCTTGCCTTCTCCACTCCATTGTTAGGTCTCTGAGGGCAGGATGGTTTTCTATTTCTTAGATCCCCACAGTAAGCCCATGAAAAGTACCCAATGTCAGAAGAGGAAAGCTGCTCTCAGAACCATTCTGAATACAGTCAGCTCTGTGTGTTGGCAGAGCTGGCGGTGGTCTACATGGATGAACCAGCCATGACCAAGAAGCTTTCCTTGCCCAAAGGATTTCCCTCACCAGGGCCAGGCACTCACCATCAATGATCCATGTCTGTGTCTTAGGCTTTCCCCTTTCCATAATCCTTCGAAACATATAAATACTCATGGGATCCTTATTGGATGGGAAGGGCAGCAGAATTCAGGATGGGAGTACAAGGAATGGTGGTGGCAAAACACGTGTAACTGGGAAGGTAAGTGCCCCTGTTTCAATTACTGGCTCTCCTTTTAATTCCCACGGAGAACTCTGGTAAACCCCAACCTCTCTATGTTCTTGTCTATACACAGAAATATTGTAACATATAGTTTTCAACATCCCTTTGGGCTTTAACCTTCTATAATTCTACAGAATCAAGTAGTGAAAATTCAGGCACACATTCAGGCAACTATGCAAATATTTCTTGCTTGAAACCCATTGCTCATGCACGGATATTACTGATTGGCGAAACCAGCTTGGAAAGCCACTGTGACAGCATTTATCAAAAACTTAAAGAGGTTCACATTCTTTGATCCAGTCATTTCATTTCTGTGAAATCATTCAAAGTACAGCAAAGCCTTATGAACAAACTTTAAATGTGGTGATGTTTATAATAATAAAAACAGAAACAGCTTAAATGCTACATCATATGGAAAAGGCTAAGTAAACTATACATTACATTCATTTGGGTTGACTGATTGATTGGGTTACCAAGTAGCCTTTAAAAAAGAATATAGCAGGGACAGTGTTTATACTATAGAGATAAAAATTTTAAGGTATTCCAAAATTGCAGGTAGAATATTCTCACAACTGTTTAAAATAAACAAATCATTAAAAATGATGAACAGGGGTGCCTGGGTGGCTCAGTGGGTTAAAGCCTCTGCCTTCGGCTCGGGTCGTGGTCCCAGGGTCCTGGGATCAAGCCCTGCATCAGGGTCCCTGCTCAGTGAGGAGCCTGCTCCCCCACCCCTCTTTCTCTGCCTGCCTCTCTGCCTGCTTGTGATCTCTCTGTCAAATAAATAAATAAAATCTTAAAAAAATAAATTAAATACTCTGTTTAACAGAATTTAGTATGCCATAAATTGTAATGTGGTGCTTATTTCATGGACAATAAAATATCACAAAAGTTACCTAAGATCCTTAGACTACCCATCTATAGTCCTACTAAAGAATAGCCAAATCTCTGACTCCTTACCTGTGTGGCTTTGGGCAAGCCACTTAGCTTCTCTCAACTTCCATTTACTCCAGGTATAAAAAAGGGACTAATTGCATACAATAGCTCAAGCCTGGTTCATCGAGAGCACTCAATAAAAGTTAGATATTATTGGTTGTAATGGTATTATTATATTTTTTCCTCTAATCCTGATAGAGAGCAAAAATGATTAGAGAAAGCTTCCAGCAAGAGGTATTTATGGGGCTTGGGGAAGGGGCTTGGGGGTTTTAGTGCGGTTTTTATTGTTTGTTTTGCCTGCCAAAATATGAAGATGGATTGAAGGTATGCATGCATCCCCAAAATTACTTCTCTAAGTTTTACACTTTATTTGCATTAATGAAAACATAATCATAATACAAAGGAGGGGGAAACCTGAACAGCAAAGGCCAGGGAACAGGCTCCTATTGTATCTTTACATTAAAAAATTTATTGTACTTGCTGAGAAAAGGCATGGGGTTTATGTAACTGAGGATTAGTCATTTAAATTCTGAGTGCCAAGCTCCACTGTAGGATCAGAAAGGGCTTTCTCAGGCATTTTCCCCTCCTCAGTGTTATTTCCAGGAGCTAACAGTTGCAGTCCTTGGCATAAGTGGGTTGTAACAAAACTACCTGTGTGATCATTTAGGAAGTAGATTTATTTCTTAATACCTTTCTCCCGCCCACAAAAGATTTGAAACAGCTACATTTAAAGATAAAATGGGGAGAGCCAAAGCAAGGAACAATAAGATCCTGCTAGCACCAGATGTATAGGAAAATATTATATATTGTATGAAAGGAAGAGGAAATAGGGTGGCTCTTTGATCATGTGGGAAGGTAGTTGAAAACATGACACTAAAGTAAAAGGAAACTTTAATGTGTGTGCACGTGCGCACGCACACACACACATACACACTTACAATCACAGCAGGCAATGTGGGCTCCCTAAATCTCCAAGTGCATAAAACCAATAGTGAGTAATCTGAATTGATACTAAACAATAAAAACAGTCTCCTAGGACATTCATCTTGAAGTTTTTAAAGAGGGGCTCCTGGGTGTCTCAGTCAGTCGGTTAAGTGTCTGTCTTTGGCTCAGGTCATGATCCTAGGGTCCTGGGATTGAGCCCTACCTGGGACTCTGCTTCTCCCTCTCCCTCTGCTCCTGGGCACGCTCTCTTTCTTTCTCTCTCTCTCTCTCTCAAGTAAATAAATAAAATATTTTTTTAAAAATAAAATATTTAAGGAATCATCTCGATTCCTTGAAGAGCTACTGTACCACATGGGGAAATTCTGAGAAGCCAGAGTTCCTGGAAAGCAGCAAAAGGACAAGCACCACATACCTTTTATGAAATGGTACAGGATCAACATAGACATGAAAGGTAAAATAAACCTAATTTTCCTCACAGGATAACATTTTAAAAAATAGTTCAGTGATAAAAAGAAAGGTAAGAACAGCACAGGATGACATCTAACAATCAACGCTACATTATGAAGAAGAAAATCCTGCTGACCCGATGTCATTTTTGTTGGTAACAGATGACAAACCTAATGGATTTGGGGTAGCAAACAACAGAATATGTATTGACCTTAGAAAGGCTTTTGATTCTGCTCCTGGCCATGACCTGCTCATTAACTATCTTGAAAACTATGGTTCAGACCATATACAATTGGCACTGGCGGAAGATATCGACAGACTAGTTTTTTTTTTTTTTAAGATTTTATTTATTTATTGTTCAGAGAGAGCGAGCACAGGCAGACAGAGTGGCAGGCAGAGGCAGAGAGAGAAGCAAGCTCCCTGCCGAGCAAGGAGCCCAATGCAGGACTTGATCCCAGGATGCTGGGATCATGACCCGAGCCAAAGGCAGCCGCTTAACCAACTGAGCCACCCAGGAGTTTTGATAGTTCCGTAAGAACAAGAGGGGTGAAGTACACCACATTGGGTTTCTCAAGGAGCTGACCTAAGGCTGACACTACTTAATATTTTCATCAATACTTCAGTGGGTAGAAGACAAAATATGCTTGCTAATGACAGGAAAATACAGTAATGAAGAGTTTGAACCCAGAGATAAGAAGTTACATAATAGATGATGGGTGGGAAGCTATTTTCCATCTCCACCTCCAACAGCCAAAGAAAACAGATCTAGAAAAGTGTATGAAAGATGGGCAGAGAAAGAGGAAACACTAGTTCGTTGACAAATGCTACATTTGAGGATAAGACAAAAAGGAGGTCATAGAGAGTTAAGGTGGGAGTGCAAATAAATGAGGAGGCTCACAGAGAAGGAGTTATTTATAGATATACAGAACAGGGAAGCTAGTGGAAAAGGCTAAAAAGTCATTTACAAATATAACTGCAGGTCAGAAGCTGATGGTGATATGTGACTAGCAATCTATATGCCCGTTGGAAAAAAGTACACCAGACCACAAATAGCTCAATATGCCTTAGGAGTGTGTTTAAGGCAACCACTCAGCAAAGAAGGTGAAATAATCTGCTCGAATGGATATCATTCATCATGGCAATTTTTCCTCTGAGGGTAAATAGTTAAGGAGTTGAATGTAGATAGAGCCTTGATGGATGCAAGAGCATATAGGATACTCTGAAATCAAGAACATTAAACAAAATGCAGTCTAAGAAGGCAAATGTTTTTAACAAACCAAAACCACAGTGGAAGGCCCCAGGTGGTTGCGAAGGAAGAAGGCGGAAGTTCTATGGGTCCAGGAATGGATTACATCATTATCAGTCCCTGGGAAGAAGGGAGAGTGAGAGGTAGAGTTGGCTGGATAAGAACTCCCCAAAGCCCTGAAAAGCAAATTGGAATGCTTTTGACAAAAAAAGAAAAAATCCTTTTACAAAAGTCCCAATCTAACCAGATCACGAAACTCTAATGACAAGTAGTAAAAAGTGCATGGTTGTGTATAAATGTGATTTGGAAAGCCCTAAAATAAAAAAGGAAACAAAAGGTAAAGAGAGAAACATTCTTCAATTAGTTAAGGCAACAAAGGAGGCTGAAGGAAAGAAAGCCCCCAGCCCCTCACATCATCCATTTGAGAGCTCCTGCCTCATGACAACTGGGGGAAACTTGTGAGGGAAGCGAATTCTGGGGGCCCTGCAAAGAACAAAATTAAGGGGTACTAGGAGCACATAGTCATTAATTCCCGTCTCATGTAGGTCTTAGCTTTTTGATTTGTTACTGAGGATTATTTGGGCACCTGTGAAGCTCTGAGAAGAGAAATTATAACTTTCCTAATCCAAGGAATATCTTTTAAAATAAATTTATTTTTAAATTTCATAATACGTTAATACCTACTCATTATTAAAAATACAGAGAGGGCTATACAAAGCAAAATCTGGTAGTGTTCTTTCACATCGCCAACCCCAATCCCCTCCACAGAGCTAGAACTAATTAGTATGTCAGGTCGGGAGTACGTCCCTCCAAGTCTGTTTCTGTATATTTGCATGCACGCAAGCATGCACACCCCCACACACTCCTTAAATACACAGACTAAAGACTGGCTCAGGGCAGAACACGGAGTTCTGCCTCATTCCTGGTAGTGGGAAGGTAGTTTCTTATACCCCACAGTGTTGATATGCCAGCTTACCGAAACACCTCCTTCACTGATTAAAATTAGATTGTTTTTCATCTTTTCTAGCATAAACAGTCCTGTGACGGTGTCTCTATAGACACAAATTTGAACACTTATGGAGTATTTCTATAGAAGAGAAGGCAATATCCTAAAAGCATAATTTCTTGGGATACACTTTAGAAGTTCTGAAAGAAGCTGCCACATTGCCATCCAGAATTGCTGTCACAGTTTCCTCTCTCTAGTGTATCTGAGAGTATGTCTTTCCCTACACCATCAAAGACCCCAGATGCTATCTCCTCCCGCTCCCCATTTCAGAGGCCAAAAAAAAAAAAGAAAGAAAAGCTATGTTTTGTTTGGATTTGCATTTCCCCTTTATCATCATCTAGGGACTACTGCCCATTACCCAGTGAGAATGAGCCCCTTTTCATATGTTAATTAGTCATTTATATTTTTCTGTAAATTGCTTATTCAAAGGCTTATTCATTTAGCTATTGGTTTATCTCTTCCTTATTGGTTTACATGAGCTCTTTGTACATTATGGATATTAACCCTTTGTCATAGACAGTATAGCTGTTTTCTTCTAAACTGTCCCTGGTCTTTTATCTTTTATAACAACTTAAAACTAACTTTATAATAGGGGTTTTTGAATGAAGATTACCAATACTTTTTAAAAAATGACACAATTAAATTAAGCCTTATTTTTTTAAAGATTTATTTATTTTGAGAGAGAGAGAGAGAAAAAAAAGAGAGCACATGAGCAGTAGAGGCAGGGGGAGAGGGAGAACCCCCAAGCAGATGCCCTGCCAAGTGCAGAGCTGAACACTGGGCCTGATCCCAGGACCCTGAGATCATGACCTGAGATGAAATCAAGAGTTGGACTTGGCTGGCAAGGCACACCTAAGTTTTATTTTTTCATCCAATAAAATTTACTCCATTTTACAAATTTGTTGTATTCATGTAGTTAATCTTTCTGACCAGTCTATCATTAAAGTCCAGTCAGGCTTTACTGACCCTTTTCTAAAACACTTAAAGCTAGTTTGCAATTACTTAGAAATCCTAGGCCCTCCAGGCCACATGCCTACTCTTAGTAATCAAGCTGTTAGCAGTACTAGGAACCCATCTACCTTCCTTAAGCCACAAATAGACAAGACGAAACTTAGTTGAATTGAGACTCCTAAGCCAACTTGGACTGCTAAATGAATCTCATAATTCAGACCTCAAGAGAAAAGTCCACGGTTAGGGGGCTACAAACTCTTATGTCCCATTCAACCCCACAGTCCATCAACACGTTCAGTGGCAATAGAACCTGTTCTGTAAAGAGCGTCAATTTATGCCCCAGTGTATTAGTTTGCTATAGAACTAGCGAAGCCAAGAGCTCGTGATTAGCTGACAGATTTACAGACTTCATACCCGGTACCCATCACGAAGATTTCAGAGCCAAGTATGATTGTAAATAGGGTTTCTTCATTCTCAAACACAGAGGATAATATTTGGGAAAACATTCAAATTCCCTGGCTCCCTTCCACATTTGCTCTCTTCCCAATGCTTGGGCTCCACGTGAAAAAAGAAAACTGAATGTCTGTTAGGCCTTGATTCTCTCCTCCCCGCTCGCTCCCGCCCCCAGTGCACACCATGCGCAGTCACTACACCATCTTGTGGCCATGCCTGTAAAGTGCACGTTCCCACCGGGAGGCAACTTGCCAACATCCTCTCTGCGGCCTTGCAAAAAGATCCATCACCATCCTGTCTTCTCGTTTTCTTCCTTCCAGCCCCCAAATTGGAAAGAAAAGGCCATGCAAGCAGGGTTTACCCTCTGTTTCCTTCTCTCCCTCTCTGCCTGCATGCTTTGCGTGCGTGCCTGCGTGTGTGCGTGACGTGCGTGGCGAGCGTGCATGCGTGCGTGCCTGTGTATATGCGCGCATGCCCACACGTCCTGCAAAGATCTCCTCCATGCCCCAACTAGCTCCCAGTTTCCTCTCAGAAATCCTGGAAGTCAGATAAAGGGACTTCCAGAAGAAATTCTTCCCTAAGTTGCTGTTTCCTTCAATCAGAGCTATCACCTACTCCAAATAGCAAGTCTGTGTTTGAGTTTTGAACAATTTCCCTGTAATACTAAGTCCCTGAGGAACTATTAAAAGGTACAGGTGGCCAGATACACTTTGCTTCATCAGTGAAACCACCCAAGGAAAGGCCTCATTAAAAAATTGCACTACTGGGTATCTATCCTAAAGATACAAACGTAGTGATCCGAAGGGGCCCGTGTACCCAAATGTTTATAGCAGCAATGTCCACAATAGCCAAGTTATGGAAAGAACCTAGATGTCCATCAACAGATGAATGGATAAAGAAGATGTGGTACATATATACGATGGAATACTATGCAGCCATCAAAAGAAAGGAAATCTTACCATTTGCGACGACATGGATGGAACTAGAGCGTATTATGCTTAGCGAAATAAGTCAACTGGAGAAAGACAACGATCACATGATCTCCCTGATATGAGGAAGTGGAGATGCAATGGGGGTGGGGGTTAAGGTGGTAGGAAAAGAAAAAATGAAACAAGATGGGATCGGGAGGGAGACAAACCAAAAGAGACTCTTAATGTCATAAAACAAACTG
>ML099497.1:0-67638 GCA_003697995.1 Taxidea taxus jeffersonii | reverse complement strand
TCAAAATAAAAATTATAAATAAAAAAAAAAACAAAAAACAAAAAACAGCAGTAAGAAATCAATTAAAATCAGCTTAGACACTGCGGAAGGAAATGACTTTGTCAGGTCAGTAAAATTACATCTTTCCGAGGGAAGTGACATATTTAAAGGAGTACCGATGTTTGGATCAAAGTCTGTGGGGGCTGAGTCAGTCAGAAGGGTAACTGACACACACCAGCAGGGTTGACAGAGACAGGCTATGGTTTTCTGTTCTAAAGGAGTCAGAAGCATTTGATAGCCTGTAGGATGCAAAGACTGAGGGTGAAATCAAGGCTACTATGTTGACTTTATAGTGAATCCACTTGCCTACACTTCCCAGTATTCCCCTACTCACATGTTTCGGTTAGAGTGGTCCACGAGAGATTCTCGTGGGAGATCCGGAGGGCAGAAAGAAAGCAGAAACCATGACGCGGTTCACGTGTCTTGTTGCTTATCTCCTGGCTTCCCTCGTTGGTGTGAAGATATGGCTGGGCCTGCAATGGCTTCACATTCTTTGTGTCCTTCTTCAGCTTCTTCAAGTTCTGGACCAGATATGTGTATGTTTAGCTCTGTGACAAAGTGTCTTGGCCTCTACAGGACACTCGTGACATCAAGGTCAAGGCTACAGGTACTGATATGGGTTTCACTTCATCCTCATGGGGTCTACAGGGTTCTTGTCCACACCCCCTTTCACATTCATCCCTTCCCAGCTGCTCCCCTGGTGGACTTCATGGTTCAGCATCAGGCACAAAGGCAACTACCTTCCAGGAACAGCTTAACCAGCACTCATAATTGTTAATGTCAGATCCTTGAAACAAATCTCCTTGTGGATAGATAATATGTCCTTATGGATCTGCTTCTCTGATTAAACCCTTGACTGATACAGCCACAGATGGACCACACACAAGGAAAACCTATAACACCACAAACTGCTCTTGGACTTTAGTGAGGTTTTTCCAAGAATATAATTCAATGAAGAAAACCCCAATAAATTTCCTCACAGGAAAAATTTAATCCAAACATGCAGGTCTTGAGTGTCCATCATGAGCAAGTCTAGAACGGAAGAGAGAGAATGTTTAAAAGCCTGCTTTCCCCTAAAGAATATATTAAAGTTCAGTAAGGGAGATAAAATTCAATTACAAATAAAATTCAAGACAATCTGTGATAAGCTCTGCAAGAGAGGTTCAAAGTGTTATCAGAGTATCTTCCCCACCAGGGATCCAATATCTAACTTTGTACAGAAATGACCACAAGCATCCTAGTTTATCACCTCCATGGTTATGTCTACTGCTCTCGAGTTTTCCCAAGTGTGTATAAATCAGATAAAACAACATCTTAACTAGTCACACACAAGGCTATTTATTGCTGGAACAGTGCTCTTAGAAGGGTTGCCAGGTTGGGAGGCTGCCCAAGGCCAGGGGCCAGTCCACTCTGTCACGTGCTTTGGGGCCTGGTAAGCGGGCTGAGTCAGGGCCCTCCCAGCTATAAAAATGTGTCCTCTAGGGGACGCCTGGGTGGCTCAGTTGGTTAAGCGGCTGCCTTTGGCTCAGGTCGTGATCCCAGCGTCCTGGGATCGAGTCCCACATCGGGCTCCTTGCTCAGCAGAGAGCCTGCTTCTCCCTCTGCCTCTGCCTACCATTCTGTCTGCCTGTGCTCTCTCTCTCTCTCTCTCTCTCTGACAAATAAATAAATAAAATCTTTAAAAAAAAAAAAAAAGAATGTGTCCTCTAATCCCAAAGGCTACACTGATGTGAGACCCCTGCTGGTCCAAGGCTACCTATAGAGGAAAATCCAAGATAGAGAGCATGGGGTGATTCTTTCCATGACAAGTGGCCCTTTGTGACAAAAGCCTTTGCAGTAGAACTCATTTAAATATCATGTCACTCATTCACTCATTTAACAAATATTTATTGAATAACTAATGTGTACTTCCTCTGTCTCCACACCCTGCCACTTCTCACCCTTCACATAGAAATGTCACCACTCTGAGTAACCCTTGTTGTTGACCCTAAATACTTCCTGTTCATCACTTTCCTCTATACGTTTCCTTCATGGCACTCAGCGCAGTTTGGCCTTTTCATGTGACTGGTAAGATATTCTGATTCATGTTAGTCTCCAATAGTAGACCCGAAGTTCCACAAAAGCAGCTCTCTATCTCTTTTATTCCTGTCTGCTATCCACCATGAGCACAGACAGACCCTGGCAGGTAGTAAGTTAGGTACTTGGTAAATATTCGCCAAACAAAAATTTGCCAAACAAACCAAGATGCTGAAATGAAGATGAGAGAGAGAGGCCACATCCTTGATTTCCTGGAGCTCACAGTAAACCAGGGGAGGTAAATAGGCAACCCAAGAAAGGGGTGATGGCAATGAACTCAGGCAGCCTAACTCATCCCTCCCAAAGATATACCTCCCCCCTATATCAAGTTTTGGGAAATGCGTATAAAATCAAAGAGGACAAGATCCTAAGCAATCACCTAGAGGGCTATTTACTGTTCTGGGCTGAGCACTGGTTTGGGGGTGGACACAGGGGCTGAGGTAAGCACTGAAGAGAGGTAACTAAATCTAGTTAAGAGAGGGCCAGGGAAGACTCACTGGAAGTGGTGACACTGAGTCAGAGTCTGAAGGAAGAACAGAGCTTCAGTCGGCTAAGAGGAGCGTTTATGGGCATGTGTTATTGTGTGGTAAGCACACAGTGCTAAAAGAGAAGGTAAGAGTGAGGGGGATAAGCAGCAGAAGCATTTAAGGCAAAGAGGAGAGCATGTGCAAATGCCCAGGGGTAAAAGGAGAGCCATGAGGAGGACTCAGATCACTCCTCCTGGCTGGTGCATGGGGTGTGCTGAAAGATGACCCAGGCATATCGACAGGGGCCAGATCATAAAAGGTCGTGAATGCCAGACACAAGACTTTGGAATGGCACTTGAAGAACTTTACTGAGTGCACTTTATTTACAAAGTTACCATTTCATTGGTTACACACCAGGGGTTACAATGAAATGCATGAAATCATGCTAACATGTAGCACTACTACTGAAGCTAGCTATAGTTTTCAGATATAAAACTGGAACATATGGACTGACAATGGAATAAATTTGTAGAAACCATGATTGTTATGGAAAATGCAGAGCATTTGGCTGATATGTGGTTTTTCTGTCCAGTATTCAACACACAAGGAATTCTGAATATCAAGCACAGTATGTCACGTGTTTGCTACATAGTAATTCCTAGCATTGTTGAGAACAAATAGACATTGTTCTTATCTATTAAAGCAAAGGATATCTGCCAACTTTACACAGATGTTACTATGTCCAGTGAAGTGCCCCTGTATGTGTCTAATCCAGCACGGGACTCCATGAGGAGAGAGTGGAAGGAAAGTATAAAGCAAAAAAAAAAAAAAAAAAAAGTTTCTGTAAGGATGGAAATATTTCCTTAGGATCATGAATCCAATTACTGAGTAACTTATCAGAATACGGTGGATGGTCTTAATCTCACAAAACAAACTGAGGGTTGCTGGGGAAGGAGGGTATGGAGAGGGTGGCTGGGTGATGGACATTGGGGAGGGTATGTGCTGTGGTGAGTGCTGTGAAATGGGTAAGCCTGATGATTCACAGACCTGTACCTCTGGGGCAAATAATACATTATATGTTAATAAAAATAATTAATAATAAAAAATGCTATAAAATTGATGGTGATAATGACTGAACAACTCTGAGACTACATTAAAAAACATGTGGGGCACCTGGCTGGCTCAGTTGGTAGAGCATGTGACTCTTGATCTCAGGGTTGTGAATTCAAGCCCCACATTGGACATGGAGCCTACTTTAAAAAAATTAATTGTGTAAATAGGTAAATTATGTGGCATGTGAATTATAACTCAATAAAGCTGTATTTTAAAAGGCTGGGGGAAAAAGAATACAGTGGATGGGACAGGGGAAGAATGTAAAACAGTACCAAGAAAAACGGTGCCCATGTTTCATAAAAATTTAAAAAGTAATAATCAGTTGCTTCAGTGCCAGAAATGTTTACTTGTATTAATCCAAACAAATCGCAAAGCACCAGAACTCAGTTCTAAAATGCTTGACGTGTTTTAACTCATTGAGCCATTACCACAAATATATGGAGTAAGTACCATTATAATTGCAATTTTAGAAATGGGGAGCGCTAGGCTCAGAAAGATGAAGTCATTGACCCTAGGTCACATGGCTAATAAATGGTTAAGCCAGGATCATGAACCTAGAGAGAGTTTGATTATTAGAGTAGGAACCCCAGAAAAGATTCTGCTTTAGGTTGAAGGCCAATAGGCAATAGAACAGAGCACAATAGAAAAGGAAAGCGGATGTTCTCAAAGTTTCTTATGAAAACATTAGGGTATTGCTGGCTACATCAGACCCAGACAGACCTGAGATGGAATCTCAGCTCTGCCACAAATTACCTGTGTGACCTTTGGGAAGATACTTGCTGTCTCTGGGCCTCGAGGTAAACCTGTAAAATGGGGGAAGGAGGAGTGGAAGTGTGATATGAGTTTGCCCTGGTGGTGTTAGAGCTGGAACAAGTTTTTAAAAATGCTTTCGGGGCACCTGGGTGGCTCAGTGGGTTAAGCCTCTGCCTTCGGCTCAGGTCATGATCTCAGGGTCCTGGGATCGAGTCCTGCATCGGGCTCTCTGCTCAGCGAGGAGGCTGTTTCCCTCTCTCTGCCTGCTTCTCTGCCTACTTGTGATCTCTCTCTCTCCGTCAAATAAATAAATAAAATCTTTAAAAAAATAAAAAATAAAAATGCTTTCAAGGATGCTGGGTGGCTCAGTGGGTTAAAGCCTCTGTCTTTGGCTCAGGTCATGATCTCAGGGTCCTGGGATTGAGCCCTGCGTCAGGCTCTCTGCTCAGCAGGGAGCCTGCTTCCCTTCTTCTCTCTCTGCCTGCTTCTCTACCTACTTGTGATATCTGTCTGTCAAATGAATAAATAAAATCTTTTTTAAAAAATGCTTTCAGATGATTTCAAAAGAAGTTATGCTCTTCCAGATGCATCTTACTCACCGACTATGGAAACCATACACTTTGTTCAATTTTTACTAGTGCTGTGTATGTGTAGATGCTGTATGGTGATTGTCTTTGATAAGAAAATGGAAATGGCTTCCTAGCTTGTCTGTATCAGGAGCTCAAGGTCCTTGATCCCCAGCTACTGGTCTGGAGGAAGCTTCGACTAGGGGAATTGCGTGGCCAGGAAGCGACCTCTCTGAACCTCAGTTTGCTTCTCTGTATAACGGGGAAACTAATAAAACGCACTTGTCTGTGTTCTTGGAAAAATGAGATGAAGCCTTTTTGATGGATGATGTCTGGGAATTGCTTCAGACTATTACAGCTTGTAGGGCAAGTGAGTGAGGACATGGGTGAAACCCGACTGATCGGGAGTTGATGACTGCTGTAGCTGAGTGATAGGGAAATGGGGTGCTGTGATGCTGTGCTCTCTATTTTTGTAGAGGTTTGGATCTTCCCATAATGAAAGGTTTTAAATAATGAATAAAGCAGAGAGATTGAGCCCTGGAGTTCCAACAAGGTTTGATTTGGGCTCCTGCCTCTAAGTATTGAGCACATGAATTAAGCTCTCCTGAGCCTCAGCCTACTCCTCCGTAAAATGTGGGAAGTAATTATTCCTGCCTCACAGGGTAGCCATGAAGATTAAGTGTGGTTGAGCATATAAATGACTTAGTACAGCATCTGAGATATAATGCAGCTCTGAAGGCATTAGCTACGAGTTCTGCCATTGTTGTTGTTTTTGGTGTTACTGTTATTTTACTATATGAAGGACCAAGAAGAGTTGTGGGCATGCAGTAGGTGTTTAATAAATGCTGTGGCTCATCATGATTACCCTCAACCTCACTAGGAGTTGAACTCTTCCCACCTGTTTGGAATACACCAATAAGCTGCACTCTCGGTCTGGTGGAGAGATCGGCAGATGTGGGCATTGAGGTCTCCGGGCTGAATAAGAACTGTTTTCCCTTAGTGGAATGGAGCTGGTATATAAAAGTTCAGAAATTTCCACCCAAGAGCAGGACCAGCTAAGGAGCCTCAAGTTGAGCTGTCAGATCCTGCCTCCGCAGAGCCTCTGGAAGCAGGAGGCAGCTGGAGGTTAAAGACAGCTGGAGACAGGCAGCTCTACCAGGGGTTTCATTCATTCAGGGGCTTAGAGCAGGCTCTCAGTCCTGGGAAAAGGACTCAGTTATAAATCATTTTCTTTTCTTAAATTTTTAAAAGTAATCTCTATGCCCAACCTGGGGCTCGATCTCACGACCCCGAGATCAAGAGTCACATGCTCCCCCCCGACTGAGCCAGCCAGGCACCCTGGGAATCATTCTCTTGATAACGGCCTTCTCTGACCTCCCTTCCTGGTTTCCTGCTACATTGGGCCTTACTCACAGTGAAGTGCTCAGTGGAGGTTAGTCAGCTGAATGGGCTCTAGGACAGGAATCAAGTTGCCAGAAACTGGACATTGGGTCAGCAAAGCTGAAGCTAGTTAAAGAAATTCCTCCAGACTCAGGATGGGCTTACTTCCAGAGAGCCTAGGGCTGGCCTGGCCACAACGTGGGGCACGGTGGCCCAAAGTAGGGCAATCAAGGAGGCAATGAGAGAGCAGAGCTTCCAGCGTGACCCAAATGACCCATTTGCCTTTATGCCTCACAGAGGCTCCACTGGTTTGAACCGGTGCCTATCTGGGGTTGGCTTCCTCTGTTCTGTACAGACACATTCAGGGTAGAAACTCTCACCTGCTCAACTTGCTTGCTCTAATTGGTTGCTTTTGACCCTAGGCTTATTAGAGTTCATTAAAACTCTATTAAGATGGCAATTGGCCGATGTCCACAATAGCCAAGTTATGGAAAGAACCGAGATGTCCATCAACAGATGAATGGATAAAGAAGGTGTGGTATATATATACAATGGAATACTATGCAGCCATCAAAAGAAATGAAATCTTACCATTTGCGACGACATGGATGGAACTAGAGCGTATTATGCTTAGCGAAATAAGTCAACTGGAGAAAGACAACTATCACATGATCTCCCTGATATGAGGGAGTGGAGATGCAATGGGGGTGGGAGTTAAGGTGGTAGGAAAAGTAAAAATGAAACAAGATGGGACCGGGAGGGAGACAAACCAAAAGAGACTCTTAATGTCATAAAACAAACTGAGGGGGGTGGGGGGAAGAGGGGTTGGGAGAGGGTGGTGGGGTTACATTATATGTTTAAATAAAGCTTAAATAAATTAAAAAAAAAATAAAACCATGTGACCTTGGTCAAGCCTCTTAAAAAAAAAAGATGGCAATTGGCCGAAATAAGATTTTATATATAGCTTTTTTAGAGTCAATGATACTTCAAAAACTCCTATTCAAATTCATTTTGGAAGGCTCCCACTTGGGACAAGGAGTAAAGAACTAAAGAACGTTAGCCTGAAGCAAAGGTTCAAATTCAAGTAAGGTGGCTTTTAACCATGAGCCTTGTGAGCCTCGCTCGGAAGAGTGGAGATCCCATTATGGAGAGCTTTGTACATTTAGCCAAGGAATGTGGACTTGATCTGCAGATAGTAGAGAGTTGCCCGTGCTTTCTGAAAAGGGCAGTACAGTGATTTAGGACAGTAGCTCCTCCATTTACTTAACCATGTTCGAATCCCCTTTGAATCATCTTAGAATCTCACCAAAAGGCAGAATCCCTTGCTTTACACCCTGAGATTCTGATTCAGAAACTCGGCAGTGGGGCCAGGAAACCTGCATCTTTAAGGAAACGCATCACAAACACCTCGTGAGACTACAAGTCCATGGATGGCATTTTGAGATGCAGTTTTAGGAAGATGAGTGTGGGGGTCAAGAAAGAGGCTCAGGACAGGGGAATAGTATGGACACCTGACCTTGAGTGGGACTGGTGGAATTCAAAACAATGACCCATCCTGCCAAGTTCCTGGGGATTTGAGGGAAAGTGTGTTTTTAACTTCAGTGGGCTCTGGGGAGCCTTGGGAAACTCCTGATGCCTGTTAGAGGTCAAGATCACTCTTGATCCATCCTGTTCAATTTTGACTAGTCAGTGCTGAGGCTCTTTCCTTAAACTTCCTTCCTACATGTTCTGCCTCTTTGATCAAATGCACGGAGTCTTTACCATATAATTCCAAGGACCTTAATGGGTACTTGATCCTGCTCAAACTATTTTCAGGGGCAGAAAGTCTCTCTGGGGCCTGAGGGGGGGAAAAACAATCTTGCGTTAGAATTAAGCCACAAAAAGGTTGGTTAGGGTTGGCTCCAGCTGGCTGGTTGGGCCCCATCAAGTTATGGTATAGCCCTCTCTTTGAAGACTTGACTGCTCCCCTCTTCAGTCACGTGAAATCCAAGAGAGCATTTTCAAGTCACAAAGACTGTTAAAGTTTTCTTAGGTCCAGTTAAAGAATCATTAAATCCTACCCAGATTAGTGAAGTCACAAGATTTCACCAGGCATAATGAAAATAGAATTTATAGAACTTAATGAGAATTGATGAGGATTATTGAACCTTGTCCTGCCCTTAAGGCAACAAGATTAAAATTTAGAAATTCAAATGGGAAGAGAAGCAAAATATTCTTTTGCTTTTCTTTTTTTAAAGCCAGGCGAGCTACCTGAAATTGCAAGACTTGCGTGGGTCCTTCGTGACTGCTAATCTTATAGACTAGTATGAGCTAACTTTTAATGGGCTCCTCTCCCTCCTCCCTCCAGGTGGCATATATGCACTTTAATAGAGTCTTCTAAACAGGCTGCTTCCGCCCAGAGTAGCAACTTGGAGTGTGGGAATTCCAGGTGCCAGCCCAGACCCGTGAGACAGGCAGCTAGACTTTTGGGGCCCTCTCATGTGTCATGCAAACAGGCCCACGCGCTGGCAATGTCGCATGGGACAGGTGGGAGGGAGAAGAAGGGGGCTGGTGAGTGAGTCATCCTTGCTTAAGTGCAATAAAGTAGGTCTCAAATCAGCCAGGGCCGTCAGATAATGCATTTTCGTTGCTGGAGAGAGTTATCAGTGACTCACTTGGCATTTTGTGGATTAGATCTTCCAGAATACTTCTGTCAGTGGCTGCATTCAAAATTCAAAAGCAAACCTCAGGATAGGTCTTCATATATTTCATGATGTGACAATTGTTATATGTATAGATATATATAATAGTTTCTGGAAAGTTTTGAAAAATGAGTCGCAATGGGACATCACACCACTTCTTGCTTAGTTTTTTGTCAATATTTTAAATTCTTGATCTCAGAATCAGTGTTGAGCTATTAAAGACATGTGCGTTCTCAGACACCTAGCTCTTTATCCTAATGGCAATGACTGTGATCACGATAATACTGTCCAACACATGGAAGTCTTATTCTGTGTCAAGTTCTTTACAAGTATGACTTCACTGAATGTCGACCCTCTGAAGGGGGAGCTGTTATTTCCTCCACTTATGGGGTGGGGGGGCGGGAACTGAGGCACAGAGACATTTGTGACTTCCCCCAAGGTCACAGAGCTGGTAAGTGGTGAGGCTGGGATACAGACCCAGCCAGTGTGAAGCCAGTTTAGGGGCCTAGAGTTAACCATCCACTCTATACTAGTAGTGGGGGGCAAACCATGATACGCTCCTGAGCTTTCCCCAAAAAAGGGAAATTGAATAATGGATGTTTCACTCTTGTTATCAATATTATGTGTATGTTGGAGACACACACACACACACACACACACACGCAGGTGGGGAGACAGAAGGAGGTGAGATTTGAATGGGAGTAAGACAAGCAGGCAAGGAGGTCTGGAAGAAATCACATAATTCCAGTAGTTACTTGGAGGGAGGGAGAGCTGTGTAGGTAATTTCACTTTTTCCTTCATATACCTCTATTGTTTTAGATGGAACACACACACAGAGGAACTAATTAAGCTTTTCACTTAATGTCGCTGACATAGCCCTTGCTTTAGATTCCCATAATCCTGAGAGAAAAGATCAGGATCTTCACTGCTCTCACGCTTAAAGCCGTGACTTTCATGTAGTAAATATTCGGTAAATGCTGTTTGTGGTGTTTTATTATTGGGCAGCATGTCATTTGTATCACACCCCTCTGTTCTGTCCGACCCTGGGCTCATTATAAATTCTGCCAGGGTTTCACTATTTAGGACGCTTGGACTGGTCTGTAGCTCAGGAGTTGCACGATTTTTTCTCTCAAGGGCAAGGAAAGGAGTATTTCAGGCTCTTGAGGTCATAAGATCTGTGTCGCAATTTCTGCCTCCGTCGTGTGACAGCAGCCGGAGGAAATATGTAAAGAAACGGGCATGACTGAGTTCCAATAAAATTTGATTTACGAAAGTAGGTGGAGGGCTGCCTTTGGCCCCAGGTTCTGAGTGTTCGGATTCCGGCTCTGGCTGGTCAGAACAGGGTCACTGGCCCTGAGAAACAGTTGATTTACTTTGTTCTCAGAATAGTTTTGTCCTGTAGTTCTGAGGGCTTTGCACATATGTGAAGTTCTGATGGATGGATTAGAAATCTACTTTGGAATTTTTCAGGTGTTGATGTAATTGTTTTGATGTTTGAAACTGTCAGGTTGCCTCATTCTTGCCATGTGAGAGATGAGGATGGCCTTATTCCACAATCCCATGGGCTTCCCCTTGGAGTCGGCATCCACTGTGTCTTGTTATACTTTGTACAAAACTTTGTTTGCTTAGTTGAATCCTAGCGAAGATGAGAGAAAATGAAGTCTTCCTGAGGCAGGGCAGGAGAGCTGTGGGTCCCACACTATCACCCTGGGACTACTCTGTTGCATTTGTGTTTCAGGAGTAGGGAGACTAGGCTTTTTCAGACCCTCCACTCACTGAATGAGTGCCCCCAAAGATAGCTCCATTATTCCTTGGTAACTCCTACTGAGAACTCCTACTGAGAATCCTAAGTCCTTAGGAACTGGGCCAACTAGTCTTTTCTTTATCACGGCTCCTCTCTGGGCAACCTCGAGAGTCCATTTCCTAAGAAGCCAATCCTGGTCTAGGGCTCCAAAGTTTTCTCCCCTTCTGTGTGAGTGCCCTGCTTTCCAAGTGTACCCTTCTCAGGGGAAAAGGGAAACAACTTTTATTTCCTAACTATTTCACGTTCTTAGCCTGTTCACAGTTCCTCCCAAGTAACTTATAAAATCAAGACCATTGGCCACCCAATTCTTGCTCAATAAACGGTTGATGGGCAACATTTTCTAAGTCTGAATAGTCTGCAAAGTAATAATGAAACCCTCCAGATTGGTGGCTTTCTTTCCCTCTTATCCATGCAATCAGTATCTAAATTCCTTTTGGAAAAGGGCGAGGGCAAAGGTAAATCATCCCCAACTGTAGTCCTAACCATAAGTTTGTTTGGCAAACTGGGTACCTCACACAGAACTAGATCATGGCATGTCTCTGATTTTAAAAGCCAATATTTAAATGTTTACCTTTAACCTCTATTCTGTGGACAGAGGGGATAGAGAAGAAATAAAGAGCCCCATTTTTCCTTCCCGCATGCTTTTAGGTAAGTGAATATCTATTTCGATAACTGTTAAATTAAAACTCACACACATTTCATTTGCATAGAGTAATGGAATGAATGTTCGGGTCCCCCCCCCCCACACATCCATATGTTGAAACCTTAACCGCAATGTGGTGGCATCTAAAGGTAGGGCTTTGGGGAGGTAATTAGGTCAGGAGAGTGGAGCCCTCAGGGATGGGATCAGTGTCTTTATAAGAAGAGCAACCCTGTCTCTCTCTCCTTGACAACCTTGTCTTACCGGAAAGAGGAAACAGTGTGGGCCCCTGGAAGGAAGCCCCCAAAGCGAAGGTTGTTTTAAAGCGGTGGATTAGAACAGATAATCTTACTTCCACACCTGGTGGCCAGGAGTTCAAAATGAAACTCCTTGGGAGAAGAGAATTCTCTCTGCGGTGTCATGACACCTAGAGGCTGCAACACTTGAAATCACGAAATCACTCTGAGTCCGTAATTTAAACTTTATTTCATATCTATTGTTAAATTACACAAAATCAGTGAATGGTTTGTAAAGCTACACCATTGGACGGATGTTTACAATTGAAATCACAGGATTTATAGGATGATGACCAAAACATGTATTTATAACATCCCTTATATACAATAATCAGTATAGACAGAGAAAATGCACATAATCTCTGCCAGCCATGCACACCACAATAACACAAAAGATTGTTTTTTGTTTGTTTGTTTGTTTGCTTGTTTCTGTAACAGGCTTTTCCACTGGCTTGGGCTCCATCCTGCATTCTAAAGGTACTTATCTCTTTTGAGAGCAAATGTTGTCAATTAAAACTAAACAAAACTGAAATACCACAGTGATCTACAGGATCTTTATTTTAAAAAACACAATGTACACAAAATAGTTTCACTCTAAAACATGTTGACTTCAAGGTGTGTTTGAGTTTTTAAGAAAAACTCCTTTCAGTTCTTCAGTCCTCAGATTTCCCAGGAAATGTCAGAGACAAAACAAACTTCAGATATGGTGATACAAGCTCAGTGTCAAGAAAACTTATTTTTAAACCCAAATACTCAGCTTCTCGTCCGGCTTGTGGCCATAAGTATTACGGATGAGACTAGATCATGCAGATAAGCAGCAGATTGTACAAGTTGTGACTTTATCGTCACACTCCTAAGCGTGTAGCTCCTGAAAACATCAATGCTATTTCCAGTTGTCTTGTTGGATTGACAGCCAGGGGATTAGTGTAGGTCCCTACAAAGTAGAGCATAACCCGTAAAATGGACACTGCCCAGAATCACGGTGCTTGCTAGCACAGTGGGTGGCATGCTTCTTCTCGTCCTGCTCAATTCATAACTGATCACCTACAAGTATTGTGCAGAGACTTAATATGAAATCACTTTCCTCACTGCATATGCTCCTGAGACACCCTCACTGCAGAACACTCTTTCTCTTTGTTCTTTCTTAAAAAAAAAACAACAACCAAAAACGGGTGGAGGGTTAACCCAGAGTATCGAGATACAGCTTTTGATGTTACTAAATCACTGGCTATCTTAATGCTTATTCTACTGTTTTTTTTTTCCCCCATCTTGTAATTGTCTACAGTCTGTCAACACAAAAAGAACAAATGGGCTAAAAGCTGCCAGCCCAACAGGAAATGGCACAATAAGAAGGTACAAAAAGTCAATAACAATTCATTCACATTCAAGTTCAATTCTATCTGATCAAGAATAACTTCAGCAATATTTTTAGACACGTTATCCTGTTCAAGAGTTTCTTGATAAGGACCTCACTACACAAACATTGATAAGACAATTCTATAGAAAGAAAGTCCTGACTTGAATCCAGGATTCTATATCACAAGAAACTCAGCAACATACCATTTAGATGATGAAGAAAGATTCTATAAATGGGTTATTTTGGAATGAGCACAACTCAGAGAAGCCTTCACATGAATGAGAAGCAGCGCCGAAAAGATTCCAGAATTGTTGAAATTACAGTGCCCAGAAAAGTGTTATTGTTTACTATGAGATACACCCTGTTTAAAACCTTTAAATGGTAGAAGGTAGAAAAAGTCGAAAATTCTAAACATCTCTTAAATAACAAGATACGAATCCTGTTCTACTTGAAAAGCCAATGTTTCTTACATAAAACCGCCCATGTTTGGGAGAGAAAAATCTTCATTTCTATAGTTTGGTAAGATTTACCATCAGTTCTTATTCCATTTAGACAGACTCCTGGTTAAAATCAGAAGAAAATAAAAGGTTTTGTGGTTAATTTTAGTATTTTTCATGTCTATATCCATGCTTACTCCTGGGAACAAATGTTTGCTTCCAAGAGCAAGTTTGAACAGTGTACTGTGAATAATTTGAGTCTATTTCTTAGCCAGAAGTCGAATGGCCACATTTAATATTTTCATTTTGTCTCTATAGCTAATTTAAGCATTTCTTAAAATATTGAAACAGTAATTTCTGGCGAGTCTGGTTTGGCTTTTGGATTTTATAAATACTCCAACAAACCAAAAAGAGACAATTTAATTACATACTGAAAGTTGTTTTACCCACGCACAGTATAACATTTAATTGAAAGGCAACTGTAAAGGCAACATCTTAACTTTTTCCTTTTTTTTTTTTTTTTAAACCCTCCAAACTTAAGGAAGCAGGATGTGTTTGGAAACTCTCATGTTTTAAGATTTGCCATATCTCTACTGGCGCTTTGGGGGCAAGTGCGCAAAGGCCTCTGGGAGCCACTTAACGCCATTTCTCTACGCTGCCTATGTAGTCATTGGTGCCATTGCTGGCGCTGCCATCGCTCTGCTCTTGACCTGGGTTCTGCTTTCGGCTTTCACGGTTCTCCTTCTGGCTCGAATTCTGGGTCAGATTCTGAATCAGATTCTGAGTCACATTCTGATTGGCATTCAGATTTGGGTTCTGACTCGGATTCTGACTCGGATTCTGGGCCTGGCCCTGGCTCTGGAAGTGGGTCTGAAGGAACCTCCCCTTCAGAAATTTGCGTTGTTCCTGACGCTTCTGCCTAGCTTCCTGATGTTCCTTCTGCCTCATAAACTGATACCTTTGCAAAAAGAGGTCTTTTGCATAGCTGTACAATTCCATATCCAGAAAATTCAGTCCCTCAATCCGCTTTTGGATTTCCTCATTGATCTCTACACTAGAGGCCCTAGTGGTATTGTATTGGGTAAATGGCGAAATAAAGTTCATGTTGAAGGTTTTCTCAAACAGGTACTGGGTCTTCCGCTGAAACTCCGTGAGGCCGAAGAACGCCATGTGCTTCAGATTCGATTTGGCACTTTCCAGGAGGACCTTGTTTCTTTGCTTTTCAGGCATAACGGAGAGGTTGTAGCAGCCAACCAGGGTCAGGTCGGAGAGCATGCGCACCTGGCGGTTGTTGGCTAGGTTATAGGGACAGTCCATGAACTCTTTTAGGGGGCAGCCAGACCAGTCATCACCTGTGTAGCAGCTGGGCAGCTCTTCAGAGGTTGGGGGCCTTCCGTCACAGACGTGCAGGGATGCTTTCCATGTTGCCCCTCTTTGGACGTGCCTCCACTCACTCAGGTACCGGGACACCGGGTCTCGGAGGATGGTGATGTAGTGGAAGTTCCTACGGGCAAAGCACAAAGACCAGCACTCAGTGCCGTGGGTGACATAAGTGGAGTCAGCAAGGTGCATGGCATCTGTGATGTTCTCTGATCAGTAAGGAGGGCAAAAGGGGAATGATGGTGATCTGGCAGCATTTGTCCTGTGAAGTGTGTTGTAGACCACTGTCGGAGTCCCACGAACCCATCCAGGTAGCTAACTCTTTCCCCCGATTTGCTGGTACTGTAGCTCATGAGTGTGGTTAGTCACCGACTGAAATAGACATGGGAGCTGCCAATGGCACATATGCAAGCTACCACCTCGGCTTCAGCCTTTGCTAGTGAGATAATATTCCCAGCCCAGCCAAATTAACTCTATCAGCTCCAAAACATCCCTTTTCTTTAGGTACTGAAAGGATACCTGGGTGTCAGCAAGTGTGAAGCCTCTACCATATGGCTATCTTCACTTTAAAGCTGCAAACTGAAAAATTTGTTCACATAGAGGACTAGCCAACACTGAGCCCATACAAGCACGCACCCCAGCCCAGAAATGTCAAAGCCTAAGATGTGATCAGACATACTCAAGGGGAGAAACGACCCTGGGGTTGTGCTTTTAATGAAGAAATGATTCTCCCCACCCCACTGAAACTCAAGGGATGAAAGCTGAAGTCAAAGAAAGGCATGTTGTAGAAGGAAAACACTGACTATTAGCATTTCGTTTCTTAGACAAAACCTGGGGAATGGCTGGCGGCTTTTGTGAAATCTACTCATTCCAATCTGAGAGAGTGGTGGTTCCGTACACCTGCCAAAGGGAACCAACTCAATCATAGACGGGCTGGGTCTGTTGGCTGATGTCCTCCGCGGAAAGGTTTCTCCCGAGTCTCGGGCTTCGAGCAACTTAGACCCCCTGGGGTCTATCCTGGGCATGGTGTTTCTTCTGCTGGGCACGATCTTCCTTCTGTGACTGGAAAATTCTAAACATCCTTCAAGTTACAATCTCTCCTCTGAGAAAACTTAAGCCCACCGCCAGCTGCCGGCCCTCACCTCTTCCTCGGTGGTCCCATTACACGTCTGCACTTAGCCTTTGTGAAAAATTTTGATACTGAATTGTGACTATTTGTTTGTATTTCTGCTTAAACGATGATTTCCAGGACAGGGACTCTGTGCTATTCTTCTAGAACTTCTGGGGGAAGAGGAGGGAGAGAGTGAGGACTGGGAAGGCTATGCCTCATCCTACAAAAACTCTGGAGAATCTTCTAAGTGCCTTGCAAATATCACAAAAAATTTAAAAAATTACTGTATATACTTTTTTTTTTCAGACTAAACAAACATGGGGCACAGGAGGAGCCTCTGGGAGTGAGGATGGAGAGGACGGAGGCCCGATCTTTCCGGCTCCACGAAAACTCAGGTCTGCGAATACCCACTGCTAAACGGCCCCATGGCCTTTACCGACAAAGGTGACTGCTATTCCCACGGGCTTCCTCCTTCCGCCCCTTGCTGTGATATTCATTCACTCCTTCATTCAATACATATTTATCGAGCCTTTATGCTAGGCCGGAGGCAATAGCTTAGTGGCAATTAGTCTGATTATTTGGAAAAAAGAAAAGAAATTTATGAAGTCCAGTGACACATTTGGATTAACCTTTCAACCAGCTTTAGCAGGCATGCATTATAATGGGGGCTGTTGGCTAGTTTAAACCCCCATAATAAAGTCACCTTCATGCTTAGCTGACAGTCCCGCTGGCCCTGCCTGGTTGGACTGGGTTAAGGCTACAGCGACATCTTCTGGTAAACCCTAGAGTGCAGCCTTGTGCCCTTCCTAGGCTCTCCCTCCCAAACATGCTCCCTTGTCTTTGGGAACAGATAGATCCCAATTAACCAGGGTAAACGTCACGACCAACATTTTGGAAGCACCAGCCTCACATAGAAAGAGAGAGGATGCGCGCCAGAGAGGCAAGGAGAGACGCCCAGAGTCTCTCACATGCTGGATGTGTGATTCCTTCCCCCTGAAGGTCTCCTTGTGCCCACATGAGATGACGGCAGTTCAACGTGGGCAGCCTCCGTCTCAACACTGCAGGGGTGGTCAAGGCCACGGAGAAATGAGAGGAGCCCACACCCTGCCTGCCCTAGTGACAGCAGCTGTCCTATCCCCCACCGCACCCCGATGATAACAGATTCAGGGATTGCCACAGCCCACGTATTCCAGGAAAGCCAGGCCTGGGCTCCCAGGCTGCCTCAGTGGGAAACACTCTGTGCCGCTGCAAACAGCGATCCCCGGGGGGTGAAAAGGCCGATGTGCTTAGAGGTCGGTGTGTCCAGGAGTGTCTGGTGAGGTGGGAAGGCAGGTGTGGATAACACCTGGGAGGCTTGGTTGGGCAAAGGATCCAGGAGGCCCATTATGCTGAGGAGAGAGTTGTTAGGGAAATGTCAGAGAAGCAGTCTCTCCAGCCAGGCCACCTGAGGATGTGACAGCCCAGCCCAATGGGAACATGATGTTGGGGGGGGGAGCACTGAAACACAGGCGGCGCTCTTCCCGTGGCCAGTTCAGGGCAAGAACCTCACGTGTGCCTGGCACGGGGCGCCCACAGCACCAAGACGTGGCATCTGGATAGAATGTGTTCTTTTTTGAATTATTAATTTGACACAGAGAGAGAGAGCACACAGGCAGGGGCAGAGGGAGAAGCAGGCTCCCCGCTGAGCAAGGAACCCGATGCGGGGCTCGATCCCAGGACTCTGGGATCATGACCTGAGCCGAAGGCAGACGCTTAACCCACTGAGCCACCCAGGAGCCCCCAACAGGATGTGTTCTTAATGGTTGGAGCGAGCATGAGGTGCGATGAAAGATCTCACTAGCCTAACAACAAGGGCAAGAGCTTCTGCCGCTTTATTTTGGGAACAAGTAAGAATGAGAGGAGGCAAGAAGAGAGGAATGGAGTATGAGGCAGAAAGATGAGCAGGAGCAAAGTCACAGGACACAAACTAGCTTGTTGTGTGTGGAAAAAGTGCACTGAATACCTCTTACTTGGGGGCGGGGGTGCCTAGGGGGCTGGTTAAGCGTCTCCCTTTGTTCGGCTCAGGTCATGATCTCAGGGTCCTGGGATCGAGTCCGGCATCGGGCTCTCTGCTCAGTGGGGAACCTGCTTCCCCCTCTTTTTCCATGCTGGTCCCCTTGCTTGTGCTCTCTCTTGCTTTCTGACAAATAAATAGGTAAATAAATATAAATAAATAAAATCCTTAAAAAAAAAGAAAAAAACCTCTTACTGGGAATAAAGGGTGGTAGCAGGGGTTGCAGCTGGAGGGGTAGCCACAGACATGGCTGTGGAAGGCCTCGAACATCCCCCCTACCAAGAAAGGATTTAGATGTCTGTAGCTGAGAGGGAGGCCCCCCAAGGGGTTTAAGCAGGGGAGGGACCTGATGAAATCAGTGTTTTAGCAAGCTCATAGGGTATGGGGTGTGGAGATGGAATCAGGGAAATTTGCCTAGTTTACTGCCAAAAACAAGGCAAAAGAAGGAGGACAGACTAGAGACATTTTTAGGAGGTAGGGTTAACTGAACTTGCTGTCAAAATGAACGCAGGGGAGAGGAAGGAGGGTGAAGGATGCCTCTAGTTTCTGGAAGAAGGCCTCAGGTGCCCTGAGACACCCAAAAGAGAGTTGAATGGGCATATAGAGCACTCGGGGGGATCTGGCCTTAAGATAAAGATGTGGCATTAACAGCAAAAAGCAGTCCTTTCAAACCATGACACTGTACTTGCGGATCGAATTTTAATTCTGCACGTGTGGCTTCGGCGCTTTGAAGACTGACTTTAAGTACCCTGAGGTAGCCCGAGGTTTCTCCTCTTAATGCTAAATATGGTTTTCCACTATTCCAGTTCCCTCACTGCCCTCTTGTTTCCCCTGAATATATTCCACTTTACTGGAATGTGTCCTCCAGGCACAGTCTGACAAGTGACAAGCAGGGACAGTCTGTCACCTCCCTCATTCTCGACACCATTTCTCCTAGTGTGGCCTGGTATATCACATCGGCCTTTCTGGCAGACAGGCCACACCGCTGACGCACAGCCAGCTAAACTCATTCTTTTACACGTACGCCATTTTGAAACCCAATCTACTTTATCCTGGACCTGGATGTCGTCTACTTGTGGCCCTGTTTAATTTCTCCTTGTTAGAGTAAGTCTGAGCCTGTCAAAACACATCTGGATTCTGATTATATCCCCTAATATCTTTGCCACATTTCCCTATTCCTTTTGGCAATGCCTATATCCAGGCACTGATCAAAACAGAACAAGATGCAGGTGAGAACTGCCAGAAATCCCCCTTCAGGTGGACATTACTCCGAAGGGTGCTGCTGAATGGACTGATTTAATTTTAAACGAGTAAGCCATTTAAAATAGCTCAGCCCCAGAAAAATCACCATCAGCCTGTTTCGGTTAGTGGTAACGGGACAGATACATCTTACGACAAAACGTGTCACTTAAGATGAACAGGTGTCACATCTTTAAATTGGAGTCATGACTCCCCACCAGTTACCTAGGTGAATTTAATGACCATCGTCCAGTGTGCCTGTATGCCCCTAGTCCCTTACAGCAGAACAATATAAAAGTTCGAATCCAGGACAACCTTTTCCTGTCATTGCTCAGTAATTATAGAAACAACAATAGCAACCAACAAAGAGTTGTCCAAGCTTGAAACCTGGGGGCCACCTCCTTGATCTTGCTCACCACCACTACGTGAACTTTCCCCAAGACCTTTGCTGATTCTAGATCCTAGGAGCACTCAGGTCCATCCTATCACTGCCTGGGGCCAGGCCCTTATCATTTCTCTACTGGGTCACTGCTGTAGGGTCCTGGCCCGCCTCCCAGCCTCTGGTCTCATGCCTAGCTCACTCCCCGCCCATATAACACACATCTGACTGTCATTCCTTAGTTAAGACCTCTTAATCCTTATCAACTAGGACATGAAGTCCAAGCTCCTTCACATGCTAGACACAGCCTCATGGGACCTGGTAACCACCACCTTTCTTTCCCTCGAGCCTCATCTCTTTCAAGCTCCTTCTACACAAGCCTTCCTCAATCACAAGGGATTTTGCATCTGTCCCTCTGCTCCCCTGGCCCTAGCTCATGTAACAATCTCTGAAGACATTCTACTTGTCATGGGGCAGGGGCGAGGGGGAATGCAACCTGCTTCTAGTGGATGGGGTCTAGCAGAGCTGCGACACAGCCTACTGTGCAGACAAAGAATTATCCAACTCGAAATGTCAATAGTTGAAAAACCCTGCTCTATCCCGTATGTTCCAGGTATAGAGAAGTAACTTTGTTTTCCAGATCTGTCCCATGCAATGATCCTACAGGCCCCTTTCCTTTGGATGCGGAATGCCCACTCTTTTGAATGGCTTGTGTATTTTGTAGGTTGCTTGGAAAGCTTCAAAACTCTGCTCTAAGATTGCTTCCTCCGTGAAACCTTCCTTGACCTTCCTAGGCAGAGTGAACAGCCCTGGTATTCCTCTGTTCCAGCCATGCTGGAACTGTAGCATTTACTGCTACGTGCAGTGACTGTCTAGTGATCAGTCTGCGTCCCACGTTGGGCTCTGAGCTCTGAGAGGGCAGGGACCGCGTACCATTGATTAATGTAAGCTCCTCTGGGCCCGGCACAATGTTTGACAGAAAATTAGTGTTTAATAAGGGATGTTGAATGAACATCTGCAGCAGGAGCCGCAGAGCTTAGGATAATAGGAAAGGCATCTTTTTCTTTGATAAGGAAAAGCCACTAGATGTCAGTGTTAAATAACAGATACACAACTTTACCCCTGTGATGGAACATTTTAAGGAGATCTAGTGATACTTAGCAGTTTCCCCTGACTTTTTGTGCAGTAGCCCCACGAGAAGGAAGGCTGGAAAATGTAAGGATATTAGACGTAAGTACATGGATAAACACGAGTACCGTATTTTCATTTTTAACAGTTTATTCTGCAATAAGGACCCAAGTTCTAAGTCACAGCTTCCTAGGCTCACGGGAGTGAGAAGAAGCCTTTGAGATGGCACAGCATCTTGGTCAGACGCTCCTCTTTGGAGGTGGGAAAATCAAGGCCCTGAGAGAAACAAGGATTTGCTCCTAAGACACACATCCCTAACAGCCCTTGGAGATGGATCTAACTGCAAGGCGCATGGCTGGGCTGAAGGTGGATACTTTAGCAGACCCTGCTTTGTGTCTGTTTGCATAATAAAGCAGGCCTGAAAGACCCCTCACGTAGAAGAGATGTTTCCTGCTGAGGGAGGGCAAAGCCGGGAGCTGGGGGCACTGGGGTCTGGTGCTTACACATGAACTCCCACCTCGACCGTGGAGCAGATATTATTATTGTTCTCATCGAGAGGATGAAGAAACCGAGAGAGAGATGATTTTGGCCCAGTGTCACATGGTGAGTTAAGTAGGGGTGCTGAGACTGAACCCATTTCTTTCTAGAAACTGTGCTCTTCCCATCCTCCTACTGGGGCCCCAAACCAGGACTTCCACTTCCGGGAACAAACTAACATCCAGAATGTTCCAGAACCAGCAGCATCAGCACCACTTAGGAACTTGTTGGAAACGCACTTTCTGGGGTCCACTCACTGAACAGAAACCCAGGGGCTGGGACCCGGCCATCTGTATCTTAGGAAGCCCTCCAGGAAATTCTGTGGCAGTCTTGAGAACCACTGTCCCAGAGCAAACCTGAGCTCCCTGCTGCACACCACAGACAAACCTAAGGACGCCCATTTCTGTCCAGGAAAAGCCCAGGGCACTTTGTCGGAGCAAAGCTAGGAGGACCGTGCTGTAAACATTTACTTCCCTCTTAGGCCCCTGGTTCCCGAATAAGGTTTTGCCTGCACTACTCAAAGGAAAAATAAATATCAAAGCTGTCTCTTTTATGGAAGAAAGCCAACAAAACCGTACAGAGTGAAGGTCACAGGAGTGATCAATAAGTTAATTTAAGAAAGGAAACAAATTCTTAGCCCAAATCAATGACTGAACATTTTATTATACCTGTAGCTTAATTTTGAACTTTTTTTTTTTTAAGTTCAGCCTTTGTACATCTTGCTCTTGGAGGAATGATGAATGGCCGAAAAATATGAACCATAGTTGGGGGTCCTAAGTAAACTCCGCAAGCAGGGTAATATGGGACAGTGAGTCACTCGTGCCGAAGGTCTGGTCGCCTTCCCCGGTTAATGATGCCTAAACCAGGAGCACAGATCCTGCCATTGCATGTAAGCGGCTCCATCAAAACAGGGAGGATGGTGACGGTGCTCAGAGCAAACAACATGAATACGTGAGCACCGACTAAATAAAAGTAGAGTTAACTGAATCAAAGGCAAATAAGCCTCCAATGGGATTGGATCCCTCAAGTCCCGGAGTTGCCATTTTCACTGCTTTTCTCAGGTGACTCCAACGCTTGCTGACAGTCCCCACCGAAGGGCCCCATCAACGTGGTGATCCACAGTGGCAGCAGCCTCGTAAGGAAATGTGAGATTTCAAGAGGGGACGACTTGGAAGTGGGGGGGAGCTCTCGCTGACATGTGTTGTGGCTGGTACGTTTCTCAAGATCCCCTTGAGGCTCAGCGAGCAGAGGGAGCCGTTGCGTTTGTGCAAAGTGAGTTATTAAAGCAGTGGTACCCGGGATTCTATCTGATTGTCCTCCCAGCCTTACGTAGACCCAAGTGATCTGGACGCGGAACGTCTCCCTTTGCCCTTCAGGTTGACGCTATGGGCTTGTGACAAGGCCGGGCTCTTTTGGGCAACCCATGAGAGGTAGGGGGCAAGGCCAACCCTCGGGAACCACCAGGATAAGGCCACCAGGACTTGGCCTGCTTCTTTGAATGGACTGATTAGGGTCCTCGACAGGACAGACGCATTCCAGGAAAAGCAACTCCGAAGAGACTCAAGATCTCACACGCCATCGTGCTCAGACTTTCCTGTTACTATTCTTCACACCTCACCCAAAGGAGCGGTTCTATGTATATAAAGTAATACCTTCATTAACACCTTCATTAATTGAGCTTTTTCCTTTGCCTGACTGAAGTTGCTTCACGTATCTTCCCTGTGTTTATTTTTAAAAAAATCTCTTTTTTTCTGCTCTGTGGATCTCCCTCTGCCCCCAGTTCTCCCACCTTCCAGAAAGATCAGCCTGGTGAGGGGAGCTGGCCAGGCTGGCTGAGTAGGGCTTTCTTTCCTGTGTGGCCCCAAGCTAGGGCTGGGCCTTTAGCTGTGTGTGTGTGTGTGTGTGTGTGTGTGTGTGTGTGTGTGTTCTGAGGGCACACTAGTCTGATGGACTTTTGTTAAGCAGAAGGATGTTTTTCTAAGCCATTCTCCGCTTTCTTTCACAAAACAGCAAAATGATGTTTCCTGCTTTGTCGAAAAGGGAGAAAAGAAGATTTCTAATGCCTGTAAATTCAAACCCAACATAAAATTCTTCACACAATCAGCCCTGGTGATATTTACTTCTTTTTTTTTAAAAAAGAAATCGAGTGTTCCTCCTTCCCGAAGCCCAGTCGGCTCCCAGGTACATAAATCTAAGGACTCTGCAAACAGTGAGAAAACGGAGTTCTTTAACAAGATGTGAAATTCCAGGCTTTATGACCCGTAGTCACCAGCCTTCACCCAAGGTCCACTCAAATGCTTGGTGGCATGAAAATTTCTGCAGCTTACATTGCCCCCTGACATTTTTGGTACTCTGAAATTATTCCGTGAGTCCTGGCTCATTAATACTCAGTGTGTTTTTGAGGTGTAAAGAAGTTTCAGAGAAAAACCCCTTCAGTGTGTAGATGAGGGAGCAGGGCCCCATGAAGGGATATGGTCTGCCCATGTCATTGGAAGACCCATTCTGCCATCGGGCCTTCCCTCCCTGCCTGGTACTTCTCAGCTTCCAGAGTGTTCCTATGGGGCATCCTTCTGTCAACGTTCATCTCCTGAGGGTGCTGCCTGGGGCGGCCAGCGAGAGGGACTGGTTCTCTTCTTTCCTTCAGCAGGGTGGGCAGAGGTGAGCAGCGGTGAGCCTTAGCCCATAGAGCATAGGAGGAGGCCAGGGAAATGTCTAGATGTGCCACCGAGGCAAGCATGCTTACTGTCTTGGTCTTCAGGTGAGCATCCTTTGAATCTCTTGCCCTGGAACTCTTGTTCCTGCCGTGCCTTTTACTGGAAAGCACATCCATTACAAAACACTGCAAGTTCAAGGTTTCAACCAGGAAGTCATAAAAATGCTACCTTCATTACATTCAGCACAAAGTTTGGGGACATGGTGTCCTTTTAGCCCTGGAGGCAAGAAGCTTGGCCTTGCACTGCAAGACATGTATCTACTCAATCCACAGTCAGTGAACCATCCCTGGGTGGTGATCTAGAAGTTGCCATACTTAAAGCTGTGGACAGAGTTGTGAGGAGCCCATATCTATATGGGCCTCTGCTCTCAAAGGGCTTAAACTTTAGTTGGGGAGAGAGAAGCACAGTTCAGTAGGGGCTGGGGTAAAGGCAGAACATAACGAAGGACTACTTGTGTCATATAGAGTCTAAGTGCACAATGAGTCAGGGAGGGGAGAGTTTATTGTGTGCTAGAGTCATCAAGGAAGGCTTCGTGGAGGAGGAGGAAGAGAAAGCTGACCAAGCCCTAAGGGGATAAAAAGGATTTAAGCAGGTGTGTGGTGTGGAGGGTTGCAGGCATTCTGACTTGAGCAAACAGCACAGCAGGGGGGATACTCGGCAGTGTTCTGAATCAGTGGGTGCGGTCAACATGCCAGACACTGTGCTGGCTAATTTCTCACAGAACCCTACCATGTAGGTGCCAGTGCCTTCCTTCATTTTAGGCCCAGGGTATGTAATGATGAGGAAGGTCCACTCTCTAGCTGGACCATCCAAGATAGCCACCAGCCCCACGTGGCTCTTGAGCCTCTGGAAATGTGGCTAATCCAAAAGATGTGGCTTTAATGTTTTCAGGCAGACTAAGATTTCCAAGACTGAGGGGGAAAAGAGACTATCCCGCTAATCAATTAGGATTTATACAGCTTACATGGTTGAGATGATACCATTTTTGATACATGGGGTTCAATACATTACTAAATTTAATTTTACTGTATCTTTTCACTTTCAATGGGGCTACTAGGAGATTTAAAATGACAAATGGGCCTTGCATTGTATTTCTGTGGGACAGTGCTACTCTAACTACGTAGCCAAACTGCCTGGGTTCAAACTCCAGCTCTGGCAGTTACTAGCTGTGTGGGCCTGGGCAAATGACTTAACTTCTCTGTGCTTCAATTTTTCTCACATATGGTCTCGGGGGAAACCATAGGGTCTCAATGAAGATAAAAATTGCACACATACACATACACACACGTACATATATAAAGTTGTCAGAACCATGCCAGAACATAACATTCTAAAGATCTTAATTAACATGATTATTGTTGTTGCTGTCATACAGTTAAGGGTATTCAGCTAAAAGGTGTTAATTGAACCTACCTAAAATCACACAGCTGGTTAGTGACCTTCTGTCAGGTCTGTGTGATTCCTTAGCCCAGACTCTTGCCCGCTGCCCTGGTCGATGCCCTGTTTGGTGTCTTAGTCTCCCGCTTGTGGGCTCTCACTGGGCTGTACAGGCTCCCGTGGGCCCCAGGCACTGAGCTCAGCCCCCTGAGCCATCAGCCAAGGGCATGACGGGCCTGGCCAGAGCAGAAGTTCAAACCAGGAGGTAGCGGGGAGGGGGGGCACCTAGATGGCTCAGTCACTTAAGCGTCTGCCCTCGGCTTAGGTCATGATCCCAGAGTCCTGGGATTGAGCCCGTGCCGGGCTCCCTGCTCGGTGGGGAGCCTGCTTCCCCCTCTCCTACTCCCCCTGGTTGTGCGCTGGTGCTCTCTCTCCTTATTTTGTCAAATACATAAATAAAAATTCTTCAAAAAAAACACAATTTATAAACCAAGAGGTAGCCAAATATGCCAGGATGTGAAGGGAGGTGTGGATCTCATGGGTTCTGTGGGGCTGCTACTGAGCCCTAGGGATGGAAATGGTCACATAAGACGCGGGGGCTGGGGCCGGGGGTCCAGCTGGTGACCGTTCTGGCTCCAAATTCCCATTGCGCAGACCAGGAAACCAGATAGCCAGCTCCCTTGCCCGCCCCAGATTGTGAGAAATCCGGAGACACATGGAATCATTTCTTTAGGGACCTCCACGAAGACAAGGAATCAAGTAACAGGGCTTTTTCACGTGGTAGACAGCCAATAAATATCACTGAAGGGAATTCTGAGCAGACGGTAACCGGCTGTCCTCACTCACCTGGGCCTGCTGTACACGGGCTGTCTGGGAGGCAGGCACCTCATGCCTGCTTTGGAGAAATCATTAGAGGAAATGAGTCAAGATAAATGCTCTCACTGCTGTGCGATTTTCCAGAACAGCGCGGAGGGAAAGTTTCCCCCTAAATGAAAGCTGCCCTTCTCAAGCCCCGGGTTGATTTTAATGAGCTCTAATATTGTTTTAAGGTGCTGAGAGAGATGAAGTGTAAACCCTGGCTTTTGGTGGGGGGAAAGCAGATCTCGTTAACCATTTCAACTGGAAAGAATTGGAGCCATTCAGAATTTCACCGGCTGGCAGGGTCGTGCCTCCTTCCCCCCGGAAAGGTTTTGCTGCAGGTATTAGGGCTGCAAAAGGCAAAATTACTGGATAACATGGCCTGTATGTGTGTGGAAATAAGCGTCCTAGATGGTACCAGGCAGAGCCTTGTTTCTTTATTGTAATCACACTGGGAATAGAAAAATAACTCACTAATCCTCCCCACCAACCCCTTTACCTGCTGAAGAATCTGGTGTCACGTTGAAGTGAGTATGGGAAGGGGCAGCGAAGCCACAAAGATCCTGCCTGAGCAGAAGGAATTCTTTTGAAGGTTAAGTTGGTGCTAAGAGTTTAGCAAGAGTCCTCTAAGTTCTGGGTGTCACTGGGTTTGTTTTTCATGGTGTCAATAAGAGACTTTGGAGAGCCGCATTTCCCCTTTTGGGCAAAAAGAGAAGTTACTCTGGAATTGGTAGTGTGGCGGTTATTTTTGTGCCTGTCCACATGCGACAGAGTGGAAAAACATAGTACACGAAACCAGACAAGTATGTATGTTGTCCAATCTATGTCACTGTTCCAGTTTGGCTGGTGAAAGCAGAAATATCCCACCATTTTTGACGGAGCAGAAGCTGTTTTTTAAAAATGGTGCTTCACAAGCACCATCTTGGGTAAAATGGGGCCCAGGTATCTCTGAGAAGGAAAAGAACCCATCTTTGAGTCACAGTGGGGAGCAGGTCACAGAGTAGGGAGCCATGTCCTGTGTGTGTAAACCAGCCCACCTGCTGGAGGGCAAGGACCCTGTGAAGGGAACTGATAGGGGCCACCCACAGACAAAGGCAATAGATCCATCTTTGGCACAGAGTAGTCCAATGGCTTTATCAACGAGAACACCCAAGCCCAGAGATAAGTATGGGCTTGTCTGGGGTGCCCTGGCCAGTCTGTGGCAGAGCCATGATCCAAAACCAAGTCTCTGACTCCTTCCCCAGGTTTCAAAATATCACGCTCAAGGTGACTGATAAACAAGAATCAGCTTCAGAAAAAGATAGCTCGCTGATGTCCCACTGCAGGATCCAAAAGCCATAAAGAAGGACTAAAAGTCAAGGGAGATGTCTGACTTGGATTTTCCAACTTAAGACAAACCCTTGGGGGTGGCCCTACCCTCGGACTCTTCCATCAGTCATTCACTCTGAAGACATGTCACTGGGGAGTCAGACTCACTAACGTGCTACATGGGTCACCTCCACTGCCTTCCCCCGGCTTGGTTTTTCTCCCTGGAAATGAGGTTAATTCTCTGAGATAGTGACCCACGGTTAAGTTGGATTTAAGGCCATAGAGGATTATTCTAAATGACATTCCCCTTCCCACAGTGACTTTTCAGAAAGGTCATCTGAAGAAAAGCACTGGTATCACTGGGAGAAGGAGAAAGGGAGGGGGGCAAGGTTAATAACAATCGGAAGTTTCATGGGACGTGACGAATGGCTCACAGTCCTTATAATTTTAGTTCCTCACACAATCCCTCTAAGTATACAGGATTTAAAAAAATAGAACTGCCATTTTACAGAGGAAGAACCTGAACTTCAAACAAAGGAAGTGACTTGCTCAAGGATACGCACCTCGTTGACAGTGGGTCTACGACTAGAATCCAGGTCTCTGAACTCCTGATTTGATCTTTTCCTCATGATTCTCTGCTGCCTGTTAGGCCCTTAAAGGATATCAGAACAGTCCATTTCTCTTATTTTGTCTTCCTAACCAGGCTGTACATTCCCTGAAGGTCACTACTGCCTGGCAACTGCCTCTCATCTCTCTTGGCACTGGGCCCAGCTCCTTATGGGACTATAGACTGGGAGGTCAGCAGATGGAAGGTCCACCGTGAAGCTTTGGAATTGGCCGGGATGCTCCTTTTTGCCTTGTCCTATGGGTCTCAGGGTTGGCCCTCCCTGCCCGGGAGAGACTGTTGCCCATGTGAAGCCACGCGATTGGCCACTGGGGGCCAGGGAAAGTTGCAACTAGGATGCCTGATCCCTTCTGCTCAAAGAAAACACAGGAATTGAAAATGAGGCCATCGGGTGACAGTTTTGATCAAACTCCTTTTCCTTTTCAGAATCATAAATCAGTCAGGAACACACTAAGTTAAAACAAGATCTGATCTTCCTAAAGCTGTTTTTGAAATCCTGTTGTTCCCCTAACATACCTCCTTCCATTCTGCATTTCACAAGTTATGGTGTTACCAGCAAAGGGTGCGGGAGAACACATCGACCTTCACCTTGTGCGTGGTGGGAAGAATAAGCTGACAGCTGAATATGGGCAGGTATCTTTCGGAGAGGCCAGTGTGGCTGCATTTCAGTGAAAGAGCACCCCAAGGGTGACAAGTATTTCTCAGTTTGTTCTCAAGGATTAAAGAGCTATTATTCAAAGCCTTTATGGAGACATAAAACCCTCTGTCTTCCTCTAAAAAGTTCTCCGTGGCAAAGATTCTTTTAACAAAGCCCATTTTCTCCATCTCTTGTAAGAGCTTGCCAACGAATGTGCCAGTCCATTTCACAGATGCGGCTATTACTGCCCAGAGGGGAAAGGTCACACAGCTAGTAGGTGATCGAGTTACCTATGTCTGAAACTGGAGTCTAGACATCCAGACTCGTTTTGCTGCCCCACGCCACTTTGCTCATTCATTCGAGAATGAAAGGAAAAAATCACATGCAGCAGCACAGGGCTCCCTGCAACGCCCTGCGGGGGATGCAACCGGGACCAGCCATGTAGGGTGGCGAGGTTTTCAGGGGTGCTGGGGAGCACAAGCCCCTCCCTCTCACAGTTGGCCAGGAAACCACCAAGTGAAGTTTCCTCCTTTGGCTTAAGGATCTGCCCTCTTTGTGTGTGGTGGGAGCAGGGCAGAGGGGGGACAGGGTCCTAAGTCGTTAAGACTTAGCAGTCCTTTAGATGGGGGAGGCTTTAATAATAAGCTCCTGCCTTGGGGAGGTGGCAGAGTGTATGCAGAGACAGGCATGCTGGGTTCTGAGGAAGGATAAGGAGGCTGAGAACAAAAACGGAGGACACCAAAGGCAAATTTGGCTGCCTTATAATTTTGCTGGGGCTGAGGACCTGTCAGGAGTCTCTGGTTTAAAAAGTCAATGTGAAGTAAAAATAGAAAGGGTAAAAGCACAGGGCTTTGCAGAGAAAATTAGCAGACTGAGTTTTAGGTGAATAAGCCATGATTTGTGGCTCAGTTACTCGTCCAGTCGTGTCCTCCATCCTGGCACTGCCCTGCCGCGCGCGGACTCCACACTCCGCACACCAAACTCGTCCTCCCTGTGCCTCATGCCTTATTTGCTTCTTCTCCCCCAGCAGGCATAGCATTACCTGGTTCTCACTACTCAACTCTCCAAACAGGGCTGCAGGGCTATCCTCTCGAAGCTTCCTTCCTCCCGATGTCCACAGCTGTGGCAGCCATGCCTTCCTCTGAACCTCCAAAGAGAGTTATCTGGACTCTCAGGGCATCCCGATCATCTGACATCAGAATGTAAGATATTCGTCTCTGAGTGTTCTCTTCCCTGCAAGGATGTGGGTGCCTCGAGAAGAGGGCAGGACCAAGCCTTCTTTGTACCTCTTTTCCTCTTCCCCTGGACCAGCTTAGTTGGCTCACAGTCTCAAGAAACAGCCAGCTATTGATAAATGCTTTGTAGTTAAGAGCTCTGTCTCTGGAGCCAGAGAGTTCTGGACGCCAGACCCAGCTTCCGTAACCTTGTGCAAATTACTTAAGCTCTCTAAACCTTGGTTTCCTCATTTGCAAGCACCCACCTCCCAGTGGTGTGATTTTTGAACGAGATGACCCATGCAGAAAGAGGGCTTAGCACTGTGCAGGACGCCTGGGTCTGCATCTCACAATTAGTGGCTGTTAATATTATTTTCTCTTACCGAAATGTACAAGCCTCTCAGGCTCCCTTGATCAATAACCCCATAGAGCTGTTTTCCCAGAAGCAAAGGGAATCGCGTTGGTGGGTGGGGGTTGTTAAATGTCCTGACTCGCACTGTATTTACAGGGCCATCTACCTTCAGCACCATGTGGGGGAAGACAGTCCCTGGTTTCAACTGGAATCCAGTATTTCTGTGGCCTGCACGCTGAACGCCGCTGAAGCCTCCGTTCCCTGAGCAGTGGTTTGTGGAGATGGAATAGCGGCAGTTTTTCATTTTCTGGAGTCCACTCACCCTTCCAAGAATCTCAATGCCTCATTGATTCATAATACAGTGCATAAAGATTTCATTTTTCCTGCCCACAGTGATACATTAGGGAGGCAATGTGTTTTGCCACTGAAAAGTTTGCTTAGTAGAAAAATTTGGAGTTTTGACATTCAGGAAATTACAGTCATCTGTAAAACACGATTGATATGCCCAGGCTAACATTTTCATTGCACTTGCAGAGCCAGAATAACTATGGTAAAATATGTGTTGCCCCACACACATTTTGAGATCTTTTATGGAAACATTTATTAGGACCGAGAACCCCTCCCTGGGCTCCAGGACTGTCATGGCTGTGTGATCCCCAAGGGTACCGCCATTGACCAAACCAAGACCCTGGTTCTCAAACAAAGCAATGGCCCAACACTTCAGACCTGGTCTTGGGTTGGAGGCTGGAGCTATGGTTTTATGTGTCACCATGTTAGGCATGAGAAAGAACCGAGAAAAATTAGTTTGAAAATTCCACCTCATTTGTGGCATTGTGAGGCAGCCGTGAAACTCACGGGCATATAATAAGTAGAGCTAGAAGTTGAAGGCTTACAATAGAGAAATCAGTGTTCTCTATCTGCTTACATTTTAAATGTGCTCTGTTTCTTTTTTATGCCCTTTGTTTCTTCCTTGGTACACTTTTCAGCATTCAGTGGCCTGGAAGACCAACTCTCCGGAGCTATCCACCTGTTAAAAACTGATTACATTTATCATTCTGAAATCAAATGTTGAAATCAATTAAGCTGAGGAGCGCAGATGATCTTCATGACCGTATTGGGGGGAACTGTCCATCCAGAGTCAGGTTTGGCTAGGTTACGGGTCATTTTTCCTTGGTCCTCGTCCATTGAGACCCATGAGAAGTACACATGCAAACTGTGTGCTTCTGGGGGGCAAGGAGGCAGGTCCCACTGCCTTGATGTTGGAAATGGCTTAGAGTGGTTCCCTACCCAACCTTGGGTCAGCTTCTTTAGGGGTTGAGAAAAACATTCTGCACAAAACAGGTAAGTCTGACTCAGGGATCAAGCACCCATAATGAGAAAATTACAGCAAGGGCACACTACCCCTTTACCATGTGGCAGGCAGGAGTCTCAGTAATTAACCTGGGGTACTTTAGGAGGCAGTTGATGGTATTATCTTCCTCTTTTAATGGATGAAGACACTGAGGCACAGAAAAGCTGGACAACTCTCCCAGAGTCACACAGCTCATAAGAGTTAGAGCTGGGATTCAAACCTCCAACACGGTGACTTCAGAGCCTATGCTCTTAACCTCAGTGCTATATAATGCCCCGCTTAAATGTTTTTTTCTTGGGGGGGGCAGTGGCAGAGCCATCTCCTGTCAGACATGTGGCCTGGATTCTTCAAGTGTCCCATGCCTGTGGTAAGAAGGCTTTCTTGTCCTCTTGGAAGTTTTTGGCGAAAGTTGATTTTCATATTCACAAAGCACTCTCCTCCTGTCTCCTGGCCCCCCTAAGCTCACAGCTAACAGCTTAGCTTCATTCATTTCCTAACAGTGGTTGAACAGACATGAGAGGGGCAAGCCTAATGTCAAGATGGGGAGAGGGGAAGAGAAGAGTGCCAAAGACACAGTTTGGCAGCGAGCATGCCTGCCTTGGAGCATTTGGGTCTTCCAGCAGGGGAGTCTGAAGGAAAAGTGACTTTTCAAAGGGGTGTTGAGGACCCACTTGCCCCCCACCAAGCTTAAGCTTAGGGGTATCCATATTCAGGGTCCCTGGGCCCCACTACTCTCCTCTATGCCTTATTTATTAATCGGGCAGCTCATTGAGGGAGACTGAGAGATAGCAGAGCAAAGAGAACACATCAGAAAAACAGAACGAGGGGAAGTAGAAGTAGGGAGAGGTGGAGAAGATGGACAGAAAGAATGGGGAGTCAAGGGGTCAGTAAGGACAAGAAAGGATGATGGGAGAGTGGGAAAAGGAGCAGGAAGGGCACTATAGAATGAAAAGGAAGAGGTGACGTCAGGTGTGTCAGGGATGACGGGGATGTCCAAGGTGATATCTCATCTCCTCCCACAGCTGTCCTTGACCACTCGGGCACCACCAAAAGGCTCTTATATCGCATGGGGCGCCATCCAGATGGCCTTGCTCTCTCCCTTCTCTGAGCCCCAAGTACACTTAGAGTCCGTATGTGACTCTTTTCCTTGAATTTTTACACATGTGGGTGTTTTGTTAGTTTGTTCTTGGTCTGGAACTAGGCTGTACACTCTTAGGAGTTGGGGCTGACACAGCATGATTTCTATCCCCAAATCTCTCTCCACCTTATGGGAAATCCTCTCTGCATTAAGGTAACTGACATATTAAGCCTGTTACAGTCACTAATTCATATTTATTAGGCTGTGTTTTATTAGAAAGCAAATTAACATCCTTACAGGTATGGGATACATAGGGCCATTTTCCATGGGAGGAAGGGCACCATTTGGAGATAGCAGATGCTGGGGGTGGGGAACCCAAAGGACACCCAGGGAAGAAGGGAATAAGTGCCCCTACATTTCACTCACCTAACGATTCCTCCAGAGTCTTCCTATTGTATAAACCAAGAGATTCCAGGATATATTCATGTCCTTATTTAAGCATTCGTCTCTATATGATACACTTGCACTCAACTTTAAGAAATAGTGCTTAAATACTCCTAGGCATGAGTAATAAAGCCCTTTGGAAGTCATTTCAAATCCTTTGCGGAAGTAGGCAGGATATTAAAAAAAAAAAAGTGGTGCAAACACAGAAAGCCTTTCCCCCTTTGTTTATCTTCAGGATGTCTTACAAATTTGATTTAGAGGGCTCTATGACTCTGTGACTCATACATTTGGCTTGCAGCAGGTTCTGAAATCCAGAATCCATGAAAGGACCTCACATATTATGAGAAAACTGTAGGGGCCCTCTCCCCCAGAGGGTTCCCATGCTCACCACCGGGCTTGCCTGCCTGCTGATCCCACCAGAAACATCAAGGATGCTGCCAGCGCTATTCCAGTGACTGCTTCCTGCAGAGTGAGGCATGTGACTGTCACCCCCAAGGGGCCATTTTCAGATAAGACTCACAATCGCTATGGGTTGTCCAGAAGGGGAAAGATTTGGAAGATGGGCAAAAGACAGGCATTCATAGTGCCCTGATCCAGCCTGTTCTATCTCATCCCCCTCCCCAGAGTCTCTAGCTACATAGATTCAATCCCTCCCTTACACATTTAGCAATTTCCTTCATTCCCATCCTGAGACAGTTTCTTTCACATCTCCCCTTATTGTTCTGTTTCCTCCACCTCCAGGGTGATCGATGACCCAATAGGCATTTACATTTACAAAGCAATTGCATTTACATAAGATAACTCTTATCTACAGCCCAAAGAGGCACAAGTAAAATACACATATAATAGAGAGAACGCCTATTCATCACTCACATTTACAGTGCCTTGGAACAGGATAGACTGTTCTAGGAACTGGTATATGAGGAGAGAGAGCCCTGTAAAATTTATCACTAATCAATGACTTCCAACTAATGCGCTCCACGCCTCAAGGTGAAAATATACCACAAGTATGGGGAAAGCATATTTACTCCTTAAAGTCTGCTGAATTTCATTTGAGCTTTCATTGATTTTATTTAATACAGGATTATATAATCAGGAAGTCCATAGCAACTGAAAAAACCAAGTCTAGTCTTCACCCATCAGGGTATTTTGGTAATATCTACTAATGGCAGGAGACTCTCATTTAATTGAATTGGAAATGCAACATATATTAGCTTACAGAAACTTAATCAGTGTGATCAAATTAAAACGGGCCACTCAGACATACCATCCTGATTAAGGCACTTGCAAACACTCTACAATTATCAGAGATTTGTGGTGTTAATGATTTAAACTCTGGTTTTTTTCCTCTGGGGATTCAGTCTTGGAACTTTTTTTTTTCAACTAGACAATTAGAAAACTCCATCCTTTATTTTGAAAAATGTTACAATAGCATTATTGACATTAATTATCAAAGAACGCAGAATAGTAAATAGCATGTGTTGGGAATTTTTTTTTTTTTTAACATTCATTGCCTTCTCTTTGGGATGAGGACCATTAATCTCGAAGCTTTAGCTCTTACAAGTGGTAATGAAGTTTGGCAATGGTGAAGTGACCATTTTCAAATGTATTAGGGGAAAACTCCACTTTTCTGCTTTGTGCAAAGCAGCTCTGCGTTTTCCTGAAGGGGGTTTGCTTATGGCCCTACTCAAAAACCAGTTGGGTTGAACTGGCCTGTTGTCCTGGGTAGAAGACTACAGAATTAGGCCATTTCTTTTAAATGTGTTCTTGATAGACCATTATAAACACTAGCTTGGGAGATGAGAATTACTCCCCACCCCCTTCTCAAACTCATCTTCCCAGCCCACCATCCTTAAAATGTGTTGCCATAGTAAATTAACCTGGGAAGGATCTCGTGTTTCTAGCCCCATCATTTGTGTGGATAGTGGTGATGGGGCTTTGCCCAGCCACTTGTTTTCTACTTTAGTCAGCAAAACCAGTCCTTTCATTGAACGGCACAGAAAACACAGCTTCAGAGGGTGACTTTCTCAGGGTGGCAGAGTTAGTGAGGATCAGATCTGAGGCTAGACCCCCAGTCATTTGACTCTATGGGTTTTATTCCCCACTGCTGCTTGTCAAGTTCAGCTCGGTCTCGATGAGGACAAATTCCAAGTGACTGGTTTCTGCCTTAAAAAGATGGTATACTGGGGCGCCTGGGTGGCTCAGTGGGTTAAGCCTCTGCCTTCCACTCAGGTCGTGATCTCAGAGTCCTGGGATCGAGCCCCACATTGGGCTCTCTGCTCAACAGGGAGCCTGCTTCCCCCTCTCTCTGCCTGCCTCTCTGCCTACTTGTGATCTCTCTCTCTGTCAAATAAATAAATAAAATCTTAAAAAAAAAAGATGGTATACTATTGACAAAGAGACTCAGTTAACGAAGTTAAGGGCTCCTGTGGGGTAAGAGGGAGAGGAAGGTAAAGAGAAGGGGGTTGTGTGCTGAGGTCGGGTAGGGGGGTGACTCCCCACTGGCCTGGCAGCAGTCTGCTATGGCAAGATGGTTAGAAATGAGATGGTTCTGATATTCACCCAAAGCACTATCAGGCACAATTTCCCAGAAACTAGGTTTGGAAAGGCAGAGACAAGCGGTGGGTTGAAATAAAGAGGCTTGTGGGATTAAGAGCCTTCTGGAAATGCTGCCTGTACCTGTCTGTAATATCATAGGCTGGGGTGGGGCAGTAATGGTTTGTAATGAGCCTCATGCTCGGTTCAATACAAAAATCCCCAACACAGTGCTCTTTGTTTAAAATAAGTCCAGTGATCTTTAAGGCTCAGGGAGAAGAATTTCTTATTTTTTATCTGTTCATTTAAAAGTTGGGCTAAGTCATTTTAAGGTCTTCACCTCTTGAGTTATAGTGGATTCACTTTCTGCCCTTGCAATTCCATGAAACACAAGAATAGGGGGTCTTTCCTGAGGTATGTTGAAGGCACTTTATTCTGCTTACTATGAACACTTTGCAGAAGTGTCTCATATCGGTGCATATGCTGAGAGCCCATGATGTACTCTGGTATGCTCTGTGGAAGATAAAAGAATGGCACCCACTTTTCCTTAAAGAGCTATAGTGGTAAGTTAGCTGAAGAGATGAGCCAACGAGGAAAGTTAACAATAAGAATGAGAACTGCAGTTCCCAGAACTTTCTCTTTCATTGCTCAGCAGCCATAGTGCTCCAGCCACATCTCCAGTAGCCCCTTCCTGGCAAAGCACTCCACTTTGTTCCCTGGATTCTAGTTATCTGTATATAGGAGCATCATCTCTACTAGAAATAAGATGCTTAAGAGCAGTGACTGAATTTGGGCCTGTTTCTTTCTCCCCTTCCCCCTCCTCTCATGGGTACCTTGGCTCCCACACCACCCTAGCATCTGGAACTGTGCTCATCACATACTAAACCCACAACACCTGCTGACTGACTTAATGAACACATTATCAGTACCCGGTTAAATGCTAAATGGATACTGTTCAAGAAAAGGTCAGGCGGGTGGCGGGGGGCCTGGGTGGCTCAGTCAGTTGAGCATCTGATTCTTGACTTTGACTTGGGTCATGATATCAGGGCCCTGGTATCAAGCCCTGTGTTGGGCTCCCCACTCAGCAGGGAGTGTGCTTAAGGAGTCTCCTTCTCTGTCTGCCCCTCGCCTCTCAAATAAATAAATAAATCTTATGTAAAAAAAAGGAAAAGGGAGGATGTTCTCAGGCTGCACCAGGAGAGACAAAAAGGAAAGAATGGCATATTAATGGTGTTTTGTGATATGAGGAGTAACAATAATGCCATCTAATGAGCTTAAATATGGATCAGAATATTTGCTTAAGTTACCTCACCCAATCTCTAGCATAGAGGGAGCTCCGATTCTCCATTCTCCAGATGGGGGAACTGAGGCTTGAAAAAATTAACTTGTCCAAGGCATGAGAGCTTGGATATAAACCCAAATTGATCTAACTCGAAAGACTGAGTTCTTTCCAATAGGCTAGGCTTGAGACAGGTGTAGTTCAAGGGTGGAGGTCACTGCAGATGGGCACAATAGTATAAACTAAAGGACATTTGGCAGATGAAGAGATGAGTATAATCAAGGGGAGAGGATTGTTGGGGCTAATGGTGACACAATACATTTGGTGATAGATAGGGTTGAATTAGTGAACATAAGACACCAGAAAGGGAGTTAAAAATCATAACAAAATTGGGTATATCCTGACTATTCTGTATTGTTCTTTGGCATTCCAATATTCCTAATATAGAGCTAATGGTCTTTTCTTTTTCAACAGGTTTCATTACAGCCTAGCAGAGAGGTCAGGTTAAGGAAGTGGAGTGAAAATAGTGTATGTTCATTCAGTCTTTAGAGCAGAAACCAGTTGGGGAGCATCATGAAAAACCTGGGCACTATTTCTCCCCTGAATATTTCAGGATGGGCCTGGGTTTAGCCTGTAGAGTCATGTTGGTCTGGTTCCTTTCATTGCTCAGAGCAACATAGCCACACGAGGGAAAATATTTCTATTTTTCTTGACTTCTCCTTCTCCCCCACCCCCTTCCTCTTCCTTCTCCTCCTCCTTTTATTTTTTAAGACCTTACAGAATTGGGAAAGGGGGCTGCCAGACTGCCCAACATTTAGAGCTGCTTTGCCTGTCCTTGGAGAGCCGGGCCACGCTTGCTAAAGGCTGCTGTCCCCCACTATGAGCACCCTGAGTATTCTCAGGCTGGGTCTGTATCAGTGGTTATCAAACTCATGCTGAGCATTGGGGCTTTGAAAAATGCACTCTAGCCAGACCTCAGTATCTATAACAGATAAAAATGGAGTCACTCAGAAAGACATGGAGAGGAGGCCTGGGGTCCTGTTATTTACCACTTCTGACTTCCCATCACCCTTACTTTTTAGCAGGCTCTGAGGTCCTGCTTCAGAACCTAGATGGAAAAACCACTGATCTACACAAAGGACAGGCATGGTGGTTCCGCTGCAGTGGTTCTGGGAGCCCAGGTAGCTTCCTTAGACTTCTTTCAGTCTCTTTTCCCATCTGTTAGAAGCCAGTATAGGAACAGAGAATGGGGCTGTGCAGACAGATTCTCCTGCAGGAAGCATTTGCAGGGTGAGGAGTTGGGAAAGGAAGACAGCTTTTTACCCTGGTACTCTGATACCAGCACAAAGTGCCCTGTAGGCACTGTAGGCATTTGGAAATAAATGGTACCGTGGACTTCCGTATCACAAGAAAGAAGAAAAAATAAACAGTCGTCCCCCATACTATGCATTTCTTTCTTGCCAGCAGGTGGGCGATAGAGACCCAGACACTCAGGTAAAGAAATCCACAGTCTCCAAACTGAACATGTTTACGGGGACAAAGCTGGTTATGTCTAACTAGTCTCCAAAATATGAAAGCTCAAGGAGACTGGAGAAATGAGTATCAGGGGCAACCACTGCAGATTTGGCATAAAGATGGGTGACTTTCTCAGGGAAAGACACAATGCATCGACTTCCCCGTTGTGGACTCACACTTTCTCCTCCAATTCCTGAAAACTACGAGAAAGCGTATGTGTGCCTAGTTATTTTTTGCAAGGCCTGCAGAGATAAGCTATTGCTTGTTTTCATACCCTCCTGGCAATGCTGGGAGAGATGACAGCCATGATCTGCCCTGCACAGAAGGGGGAGTGGCCCGGGGAGAGACATGCATGTGGGGTCCCACAGGCATGATGAGGGGAAATGGAGATAACCATGGAGAGGCTGGACAGAGCATCCCATTAAAGCCCGGGAAGAACACATCTCCTCCCCAACAGTGATGAGAAAGAGAGCATGTCTCTGCCGAGGAACCTGGACAGCCACTCTGAGGGGAACCTGCCAAGTTGGGTGTGGTCAATGCCACCTAAGCAGGTGATCAGTTCCTGAACCAGGGTCATGGGACAGTTTCCAGATTCAATGAGAAAATACCTGCCTTTAAAGCACTTCAACTAGGGCCTGATACATGGGAAGTACCCAGTAAATTGTCTTGCTTGTTTTTCCATTCCTGGCCCTTGTTATATTTGGCCGTGTTTACTTACTACTTTGGTTGGGAATGCATTCTGTAAGTTCTGTACCTGTACGTAAAATATGTTTTGCTGTATTTTCTCTCTCTCTCTCTCTCTTTTTTGGCCAGTACCAAAAATTATTTGACTCTAACTTCTGAGTAGCCTGCTCTTGAGCTCTATGGAGGAGGGAAAATAATTTAGGATTTAGAGAAAAATGGGCCCTGGGTTCAATCATGGCTCCGCTACTTACTACCTCCGTAGTTTCAGGCAAAATACGTCATTTCTCTCAGCCTTAGTTTTCCCATCTGTAAGCTGTAGATATAATTTGTGCCTCATAGGGTTGTTGGTAGAATTACATGAGGTAATGTATGAGAACGCTCTTAGTGCACTACGAAATGCTATACAAGTAATGATTTTTTTGTAATGAGGCATTTCAGGCTTACTCAGACTGGCTTTCCTCCTCCCTCACATGCATCCCCCAGTTCAGTCTGAGCTTTTGCAAACAGTCACGGCCAAACATTTTTCAGGTCTGCCAGATCACACAAGACTAGCCAATCAATCATTTTGATTAAATTATCTAGTCAATTCAAATAGCTAGTTTTCTCAATTGTTCCGATCTCCTGTCACATTCAACCCCACTTAAGTGACCCACACAGTGGCTTGGAACATCACACACGCATCCTCCGAACCACGTGATGTTCTTCTCTTGGACCATTTTCCCCACCCACAGTCCTTCCAGGGATTGAAGGCACTGCGCATTGAGAATTAGTGCTTCGAATGCATGTGACATCTTCGTCATCCATTACAAATGTTACTTTAAGCACTGACAGACGGTGGTCTGGATCTTCCAGCATCACCAGAATTTTCCAGACAGAATTTGCCATTCCATTATCAGTGAGCTGAATTCTGGCTGCCTCATTTTTTCATTTAATCTTTAGTAAGCAACCATCCTGAAAACCCAAGGCATGCTGTGTAATGAAGTAATGGCCATTGGCCATGACGTAGTTTTATGTCTGCCCTCCCTGCTCATGTTACATACAGTGCACAGAGTAATGGAAGGCTCAGTGCCCCATTTTGGAGGTAGAGTCCCAGTCAAAATCATCCTTATCTTCAAGTTGGGATACTGAGGAACTGAAATTTCACCACATTTCATAGCTCCTGCAGAACCTTCTACAGGCTCAATACCCTTCCCTCTGACTAAGGCCTCCATCAGCAGGACCAATCTCCCTAACTTTGTGAACTGAGGTCTACTGCAGTCTCTAAGTACACAGGGCATCTCCAGAAAGGACAGACAAGCACAGACATAGTCAGAGTCTTGGCCTCATCACCTATAAACTATGTGACCTGGAACAATCCAATGTCATCTCAAATTCCTCGTCGGTTAGTAAAAAGAGCTAATAACCTTTTTTTGCAGACCTACTGTAATGATTAAACAAGATAATACTCTGTAAAGAACCTTGCACAGTGCCTGAAACATAGAGAGCACTCAATAAATTGCAGCTAATAAAAAATTATTATAAGCTTGTAATATATGAAGAATGATTCTAATTCCTTTACATTGGTTACCTTATTAAATATGTTAAATCTTTTCTCAAATGTCTACTTCCAGTGAGGTCTTCCCTAACCACTTTATTTAAATTTACACATTTACTGCCTGTACCATTCCCTATACCCCTGACATGTCCCTGTCCCCCCTTATGACTTATTCCCTTTTAAAATACTGTATATTTTATTTGTTTGTTTAAAGATTTCATTTATTTATTTGGGGGAGAGAGAGAGAACATAAGCAGGCAGAGAGGCATGCAGAGGGACAGGGAGAAGCAGACTCTCTGCTCAGGACCCTGGGATCATGACCTGAGCTGAAGGCAGAGGCTTAACCAACTGAGCCACCCAGGTGCCCCTATTTGTTTAATGACAGTATTTCTTCACTAGGAGGGCCGTAAAGGCAGGGACTGCTCTCTCTTTTGTTATTTGCTGTATCCTCAGAGCCTATAATAGTACCTGGTACCTAGTAAGCACTCAACAAAATGTTTGAGTGAATGGACAGTTTCATTCTCGAGAAAATTCTATGAAGCAGACACTCTTAGTATCCTTTTTTTTTTAGTGTTCTCTTTTTACAAGTGAAGAAACTGATACACAGAGAGATTAACTTGCCCATGGAAGTGTTGGAATTTTATTTTATTTTATTTTTTTTAAAGATTTTATTTATGAAGTGTTGGGATTTTAAAGGAGCAGCTGGGCTCTAGAATGTGTCATCTTAATCATTATACTATACTGTTGTTTTCAAGAACTCATGAAAGGCCAGAAGGGGCAGAAAAAGAGGGGAGAGAGAGAGAGAGAGAGAGAGAGAGAGAGAGAGATGAAGAGAGCACAAATAAGAGAATGAGAATAATGGAAAGAGTGTATGAGATTCTATGAACTTTAGGCTTTATTTTTCATTGTGTTTCTTGCTTTTTGTTCTGCATCTCCATGAATAGGATCTACTCTCTGATGCAATTTCTGTGCAGTAGTGTGGGAAACTAGCTTTTTAGTCAGGTGATAAAGGCAGCAATCATTTGTCCCCAAAATAGCGTCTTTAGGGAACACTATCATTGTTCAACTATCTCTCCATTGTTAAATGTGTCTTTTTACAATGATAAATTGGTGGAAATTCTTTGCACAACAACAAAAAAATACCTAGTCAGCACTGTACTAGAGGTTCTAGCCAGTGCAATAAGGCCAGAAAAAAGGCATCCACATTGGGAAAAAAAGAATCAAACGTTTTTATTTATAGATATAACTGCCTATGTAGGAAATTCAAAGGAATCTACAAAAAGCTCCTCGAACTAATATGTGAATTTAGCAAGTTCACAGGACATAAGATTAATATACAAAATCAATTGTACTTGTATATATGAAAAAATGAGGGATTAGAAATATAAAAAATATTTATCATAGCATCAAAAGTATGAAATATTTGGGGATACATACAACAAAACATGTGAAAGACATGTACACTGAAAACTATAAAGCACTGCTGAGTGAGATAAAAGAAGATCCAAATAAATGGAGAAATACCATGTGTTCATGGCTTGGAAGACTCAATATTGTTAAGATGTCAGTTCTTCTCCAATTACTTTAATTGAGGTATAATTGACATACAACATTATGTTAGTTTCAGACCTACACCACAATGATTTGATATTCGTATACACTACAAAATGATCACCACAATAAGTCTAGTTCCCCCGTTTACTATAGTCACCATACTGTACAGTACATACCCATGTCTCATTTGTTTTGTGATAGGAAGTTTGTACCTCTTGAACCCTTTCTCCCATTTTGCGTACCTCCAAAACCTCCTTTGCTCTAGCAATAACCAGCATATTCTCTGCATCTATGAGTTTTGTTTGTTCATTTGTTCTGTTTTTTTTTTTTTTTTAGATTCCACATATAAGTAAAATCATGTGGTGGTCTTTCTCTGACTTATTTCACTTAGCACCATACCCTCAAGCTCCATCCATGTTTCTGCAAGTGCAAAATTTCAGTCTTTTTGATGCCTTTATAGTATTCCATTATACAGACATATGTATCACATCTTTTTTTATACCTTCATCCATCAATGGACACTTTGTTTCCATATTGTGGCTATTGTGAATAATGCTGCAATAAACATAGGGGTGCATATATCTTTTTAAATGAGTGCTTTTATTTTCTTCAGATAGAGATGCAGAAGTGGAGGGGAGCCTGGGTGGCTCAGTGCATTAAGCCTCTGCCTTCGGCTTAGGTCATGATCTCGGGGTCCTGGGATCGAGCCCTGCATCGGGCTCTCTGCTCAGCAGGGAGTCTGCTTCTCCTTCTCTCTCTGCCTGCCTCTCTGCCTCCTTGTGATCTCTCTCTCTCTGTCAAATAAATAAATAAAATATTAAAAAAAAAAGAAATGCAGAAGTGGGATTACTGGATCATACGATAGTTCCATGTTTAGTTTTTCAATGAGCCTCCATACTGTTTTTCAGAGTGGCTGCACCACTTTACATTCTCACCAACAGTGCACAAGAGTTCCCCTTCCTCTACATTCTTGCCAACACTTGATATTTCTTGTCTTTTTTTATAATAACCATTCTGACAAGTGTGCAATGATATCTCATGTGGCTTTAATTTGCATTTCCCTAATGATTAGTGATGTTGAACATCTTTTCATGTGCCTGGTGTTTCCACAGATTTCCACAGAATATCTTCTGTGGAAAAATGTCTATTCAGCTCTTCTGCCCATTTTTAATTGGATTTTTTTTGTAGTTGTGTTGTATGAAGTCTTTGTATATTTTGAATATTAACCCCTCATCAGATGTCTGACTTACAAATATCTTCTCCATTCAGTAGGCTGCTTTTTCATTTTGTTGATGGCTTCCTTCACTGTGCAGAAACTTTTCAGTTTGATGTAGTCCCATTTATTTATTTTTACATTTGCTTCCATTGCCTTTGGAGTCACATCCAAAAAAATATCCCTGAAATCAATGTCAAGAAGTTCACTGCCTATGTTTCCTTCTAGGAGTTTTGTAGTTTCTAGTCCCATATTCAAGTCTTTAATCCATTTTGAATTAATTTCTGTGTGTGGTGTTAAGTTAGTGGTCCAGTTTCATTCTTTTGCATGTAACTGTCCAGTTCTCCCAGCACCATTTATAGAAGAGAATATCTTTTTCCCACTGTACATTCTTGCCTTTTTTGTTGTAAATTAATTAACAATATATGCATGGGTGTATATCTGGGCTTTCTATTCTGTTCTATTGATCTAGGTGCTGTTTTTATGCCAATATCATACTATTTTGATTACTATAGCTCTGCAATATAGTTTGAGATCAGGGGGGATATGATGCCCTCAGCCTTATTACTCTTTCTCAAGACTGTTTTGGCTATTTGGAATCTTTTATGGTTTCATATAAATTTAAGGATTGTTTGTTCCATCTCTGTGAGAAATGCCATTGAGATTTTCATAGGCATTGCATTGAATCTACACACTGCTCAGGTAATATGGACACTTTAACAATATTAATTCTTCTCATCCATTAACATGGATGTATTTCCATTTGTCTGTGTCTTCTTCAAATTCTTTGATCAGTTTTCAGGTCTTTCACCTCCTTGGTTAAATTTATTTTTAGGTATTTTATTCTTTTTGATGTGATTGTAAATGAGATTGTTTTCTTAATTTCCCTTTTGATAGTTTATTGTTAGTTTATAAAAATGCAACAGATTTTCATATATTAATTTTGTATCCTGAAACGTTACCAAGTTCATTTATTAGTTCTAACAGTTTCTTGGTGAAGATTTTAGAGTTTTCTACATATAATTTTATGTTATCCCCCAATAGTGACAGTTTTACTTCTTCCTTTCCAATTTGGAAGCCTTGCCCTAGCCAAGATTTCCAATACTGTGCTGAATAAAAGTGGTGAGAACAGGCATCTTTGTCTTGTCCCTGATCTTAGAGTTGAGTATGATGTTAGCTGTGGCCTTGTCATAAATGGTTCTTATTATGTTGAGGTATATTTCCTTTATACTCACTTCCTTGAGTTTTTTAAAACTCCAATAAATCCATTAAATGGATGTTGAATTTTGTCAGGTGCTTTTCTGCATCTATTGGATGATCATAGGATTTTAATCTTTCATTATGTTAATGTGGTATATCTCATTGATTGCTTTGTTTATGTTGAACCATCCTTCATTCCTCGAATGAATCCCACTTCATCATGGTGTATGATGTTTTTAAAGTATTGTCGCATTTGGTTTGCTAATATTTTCTTGGGGATTTTTGCACCTATGTTCATCAGGGATACTGGCCTGTAATTTTCTCTGTTTTGTGGTATCCTTGTCTGGTTTTGGTATCTGGGTAACATTGGCCTCTGAAAATGTTTGAAAATGTTTGAGAATAGGTGTTAAGTCTTCTTGAATGTTTGGTATAATTCACCAGTGAAGCCATCTGGTTCTACACTTTCAGTCTCCTTGCTAGTAATAGATTTATTCAGGTTTTCTTTCTTCATGATTCAGTCTTGGAATGGTGTTTGTTTCTAGGAATTTGTCCATTTCTTTTAGGTTGTCCAATTTGTTGGCATGTACTTGTTCATAGTAGTCTTTTATGATCCTTTGTATTTTTTGGTATCAGTTATAACTTCCCCTCTTTCACTTCCGATTTTATCTATTTTAACCTTCTGTTTTTTCTTAACGAGTCAGCTAAAGATTTATCAATTTTGTTGATCTTTTCAAGAGCCAGCTCTCCATTTCACTGATCTTTCCTGTTGTCTTTTTAGTCTCTATTTCATTTATTTCTGCTCAGATCTTTATTATTTCCTCCTTTTACGAACTCTGTGCTTTGTTTGTTCCTTTTTGTTTGAGATTTTTCATATTTCTTGCTGTAGACCTGTATATGAACTTCCCTCTTAGGACAATTTTTTGCTGCATCCCATTGATTCTGGTATGTTGCATTTTCATTTGTCTTAGGGTATTTTCTGGTTTCTCTTTTGACTTCTTTGTTGATCCATTGGTTATTCAGTACCATGTTTAAATCTCCACATATTGTGATTTTTTTCCAGTTTTCTTTTTGTGACTGATTTCCAGATTCATACCATTGTGGTCTGAAAAGATGTTTGATATAATTTTAATCTTCTTAAACATATTGAAACTTATTTTATTACATATGTTCTATCCTGGAGAATGTTTCATGGGCACTTAAGAAGAATGTGTATTCTGCTGCATGTGGATGAATGTTCTCTCTCTCTCTTTCTCCATATATACCTCCATATATTTATATATATACATATATATATATGTATATATAAACTTCATCTGGTCTAATGTATCCTATGTATCCTTTAAGGTTGAAGTTTCTTTACTGATTTTCTGTCTGGATGATCTATCCAATGATATAATTAGCACGTTAAATTCCCCTACTATTATTGTATTGCTGTTGATTTCTCCCTTTAGGTCTCTTAATATTTGTTTTATATATTTAGAGGCTCCCAGGTTGTGTGCATAAATATTTAAAACTGTTATATCTTCTTGCTGGATTGACCTCTTTATCATTAGACCATGCTCATCTTTGTCTTTTATTACACTTTTTGTTTTAAAGTCTATTTTTGTCTATAGGAGAACAGCTACTCAGTTTTCTTTCCATTTGCATGAAACATTGTTCTCCACCTCTTCACTTTCAGTCTGTGTGACCTTCTATCTCAGGTAGGCAGCATGTAGATGGGTCTTGTTTTTTAATTCATTCAGCCACTCTATGTTTTTTGATTACAGAATTTAGTCCATTTACATTAAAATTAATTCTATATAGGTATGTGCTCACTACCATCTTGTTAATTGTTTACTGGCTGTTTTGCAGTTCCTCTTTGTTCCTTTCTTACTCTCTTGACTCCTTCCTTGTAGTGCATGGCTTTCTTTAGTGTTATGTTTAGATTCCATTCTCATTATCTCTTGTGTATCTACTATAGGTTTTTGATTTGTCATTATCACGAAGCTTATGTATATCAGCCTATATATGTATCAACATGGACTAATGGTAAGTTAAGTTTGAACACATTCTAAGACTACATTTTTACTCTCCCCATACATATGTGACATAATAATGTCACATTTTACATCTTTTATTTTGTGTATCCCTTAATTAATTGTTGTAGTTCAGTTATTTTTACTAGTTTTACTAGTTTTGTCTTTTAATCTTCATCTAGCTTTATAAATGATTAGTCTATTACCTTTAACACATACTTAACTTTGCCAGTTAGATTTTTATTTTTGTATGTTTTCTTGTTACTAACTAATGCTTTTCAACTTAAAGAAATCTTTTGACATTTCTTATAAGGCTGGTTTAGTGATGGTGAACTCTTTTAGTTTTTCTTGTCTGGAAAACTTTCTTTCACCTTCAGTTGTGAATCATAACCTTGCCAAGTAGAAAATTCTTGTTTGGAAGTTTTTGCTTTCAACCCTTTGAATATATCATGTCACTCATTTCTGACCTGCAGAGTTTCTGCTGAAAAACATCATCTGACAGTCTTATGGGGGGGTTGTTCCTTGTACATAACAGGTTCTTTTTCTCTTGCTGCTTTTAAGACACTCTCTTGAACTTTAACTTCTGACATTTTAATTTATAATGTGTCTTGGTGTGGCTGTCTTGGGCTTTGTCTTATTTGGAGCTTTTTGGGCTTCCTGGATCTGGATATCTGTTTCTTTCCCTAAGTTAGGGAAGTTTTCAGCCATTATTTCTTCAAATAAGTTTTCTGTCCCTTTCTCTTTCTCTTCCTTCTGGGACCCCTATTATATGAGTATTGTTCTACTTGATGATGTCCCATAGGTCTCTTAAACTATCTTCATTTTTCAAGAATTCTTTTTTCTTTTTGTTGCTCCACTTGAGTGACCTCTACTCCCCTGTATTCTAGGCCCCTAAGCCCTTCTTCTGCTTCATTTAGTCTGTTGTTGAATCCCTCTAGTGTACTTTTCAGTTCAGTTATTATATTTTTTAGCTCCATGACTTCTGTTTGGTGCTTTCTTATATTTTTCTGTCTCTTTGTTGACATTCTCTCTGTGCTCATTCATTCTTCTCCTGAGATCAACAAACATTTTTACAACTGTTTCTTTCAACTCTTTATTGAGTAAATTATCTCCTTTTCATTAAGTTCCCCCCATCAGGGTTTTATCTTCTTTCATTTGGAACACACCCCGTTGTTTCCTCATTTTGTTGGACTCTCCATATTTGTCCTATGTTAGGCAAAACACCAATCTCTCCCAGTCTTGAAGGAGTGGTCATAGGAAAACAAGGAGTGTGTTTCAGTCTCTTGTCTGCAGTCCCATGGAGGTAGTAGCCTGTCAAGAACTGTTTCTTCAATTGTTTCAGTTCTGTGGGGTCTAGAAACATAAGCTCCACCCCACCCCAGGGACCACCAGAGTCAGGTGTTCAAAGGGTATTTCCTGTATAGATTGCATCCATCTACTGGGTTTGGCTAGGTCACAGGGGAGCACGCAGCTGTGGTGAGCCCACCCAACAGGTTTGATGGGGCAGGGTCATGGGGAACAATAGTCCAGGGCATGCAGCAATAGCCAGGCAGAAGGAGAGTGCAGATATGGCATCTTCAAGTGACTCCATCCCCAGAGAGAGTTCCAACACATCCTTGTGCCTTCAGCAGACATTTTAAAATTAGCCAGTGAATTTCCTTCACACATGGTCTAGGCATTTTTCAATCTGCTGCTTTTTCCATGAGTCTCAGGGCAACTGAGTCTGTACCTGAACCTGTTAAGAGCAGTCTCAGTTTCCTCCAGCACTTTGGGTCTCCTGGACTTAGGCCATTTTTGTTTTCAAAGCCAAAACATTTTCAAAGATGTTTTGGAGGCTTATCTCACTGGTGCAGGTCCCGAGGGTTAGTGTTGCCAGATGTGGGGCTTGAACCCCTCACTCCTTGCGGATATACCTTATGTTTGTGAGATCCCACCTGCCCATGGGTTGTCATGCCAGGGGTGGGGTTTTTGGCAAGACCATGTCTCTGTCTCACCTACTCATTTCAATCTGGTCTTTTTACCCTTTGCTGTGAAGGAGCTATTCAGCATGTTTTCAGGTCTTTATCAAAGAATTTTTTTATCTGTAGCTGTAGATTTGGTATGTTCGTGGGAGCAGGTGAGTTCAGGTTTTTCCTATATTGCCATCTTAAACCACCCTTTCTTAAGATTTGATATATAAATTCAACACAATCTTTTCCAAAATCCTAGCAGGGTTTTTTTCTTTTTCTATAAACGATAGGCTGATTCTAAAATTCGCATGAAATTGCAAAGGACTTAGAATATCCCAAACAACTTTGAAAAGAAGAATGGAGTTGAGGGACTCACACCATCTGATTTCAAGACTTATTATAAAGCCAGAGTAGTTAAGACAATGTGGAATTGGCATAAGGGTAAACATATCAATCAACTGAGACTCTAAAAGTAGACCCATATATATGTGTAGCCCCATATATATATGGGTATGTATATATATATGTATATGTATATACCCATATATATAGGTAATATATATATGTATGTATATATATGTATGTATGTATGGGTATACATACCCATATGGGTGTGTATACATATGTATATGTATATACCCATATATATAGGTAACCATATATATGGAAATATATATATTATATATAAAAATATATGTATGGAAATATAAATATATATGGAAAATATATTCTTCTAGTGAAATGGTACTGGAATGACTGGATATCCATGTGTAAAACAAAACAAAACTTTGATCTCAACCTTGCACCATATACAAAATTTAACTCAAATTGAATAACTGCCCTAAATGTAATGCCTAAAACTATATAAAACATCTAGAAGAAAACACAGGTAAAAACCTTTGCAACTTTGGGTTAGGCAAAGATTTTTTAGATATGATACCAAAAACATAATTCAGAAAAGAAAAAATGAGAAAAAAGGAAAAAAAAACTGGATTTCATCAAATTAAAAAGTTCTACTCTACACTCTAGATTTTTAGTCTAGATGAACTGATGGTTTCATAATAATTATTTAGATAGCACATCAATTTTGCCCCATGTTCTCGTACTTTCTTAGTACTGGAAACCACAATGGGCCATGTTTAATAAGTTGGTTTTCTGAAAAACACAGATTTGGCCTGGAGGCATTAGAAGATGCTATTTATTTAGCCTCTGTAATCCCCTCATCTCAGAAAGAGCTGGTATGAAACCTAAGAATATTGGGGTGAAAGGTCAGGTGTAGCATTGACAGATGGGTGGACGGACAGATAGATGGGAGGAGGAAGGGAAGGAGGGCAGAAGAAAGAGAGACAGAGACAGAGATTTATTACTTGGAGGAAAATAGGGGAGTCCTGTTTAACATCACTCTTCCTTGCTTGCCTGGGCTTTCTTGAGTGGGAGAACAGGAGTGGAATTCTAGCCAATACCTGGAAACTGGACATAACTCAGCTGTGCCAGAACAATGCAAGGGAGAGTTCTCAATCTTGTATATTTGAGAAGGAAAAAAAGTTATAAAGGACCTGTGTTCTAGGGAGCAACATGTTTGCTCCATGATTTTGTATGGCAGGCGAGAAGGGAGAAAGATGGCTCCTGCTTTCCAAAGCTCCATTAACAGAATCACTCTTCCTGATGAAGCTGTTTAACCATGACCAGCAGGAACAGTCAGATATTTGGGGGGCATCTATTATGTTAGTAAGTATACTCTTCATCCTAACCATCACAGAGATGCATGTGGACCTGCTAGAAAATGTTTCCATGGCTGAACTATTTCTTCCTGGATCTACTAGTAATATCTTGTCTAACCTAATCTGCAGGAATTACTTATGTGTTGCCGATGGTTCTGGGGATTCTGCTTTCCCATTTCCAGAGCTGGCAAAGGAGAAAACCAGGCAAGCTGCACCACCCAGAGCTCTCATTTGGTCGGAATCATACTGGCCAGGTCACAACATTCCCAGCTGCAATAGGTTGGCAGCTGAAACCAGCATAATCACTACGTGACATTATTAAGCACTTGTCCTGTGCCAGGTACTGGAAGACCCTGCCTTAGATTATGGCATTTCATCATCACAATGGCCCAGTGAGGTTGGTACAAAGTTAATTGGTGGTGGAGCCAGGATTCAAATCCAGGTCTCTCTGATTCCAAAGCTGATGTCCTTTAGAATACACACAAGGCTACATGATTCATTTATTTCAAGCAATCTTTGAACAGCCCTGTGCTGTAGCCATTAGCTCTAGGTTAAACCTCAAAGTATGTCCAGCCTGTGTGTTATTTACCCCTTGTTATTGGAAATCTTTTTTAAATGTCTTAGGCTACTTTCCTGCCTTGTTAATGAATGCACTTTCTGGAACAGATCTGATTTTTTTTTTTTGTTATGACCAAAAGTCTCACATTATCCCGGATGGGGAATATTAGAGGAAAAGGCAATTAGGCTACAAATGATTCTCAGGCACACTCAGAGCCATTTTTAGGAATACATTCTGACATCAGTTTCTGTTTTTGTCATTTGCTTTTTTCTACAAAGGAGCAGTTGCAAAGAGAGACAGAGATAGCAGTCAGTTCAGTGCTTTGCTTTGCCACAAGCCTTTGTGATATTAGACATAGCCTCATAGCTAAACTAAGGCACTACTGCCATCATCAGCATGTAAAACTACTGAGACTATCTGACAAGTTGAATACTTGGCTACCTGATTGTTATGTCCATATAGCACACAAATATTTTGAAGTGAACACACACACATACACACACACACGCACTCTTCCATATCAGAGGCAAAACTGAGGGTTTTAGCAACAGTCAGACTACTGTCTTAAAAGAAATGCATGGCTTTCAATTAGACGAAAGGACATAATCATGAGATCAGGGCGTGTAGGATTCAACCCCAGGAATGCACGTGTACACAGCTCAATTTGCACCATATGCTGAGTCCATAAAGTCCATTTCCTTCCGTCCAGAAAGAAAGCAAGACTTCCCTTCTTATTAAAGCAGGAAATGTTTTCATTTGGCTCCTGCCAACCAAAACCAAGAGAGTGTTGATGTGTTTAGTTTATTTATGAAGCTATGTGCTCCTAACTGAATAGATAAATAGGTCTGCTAATTATGAGACAATTTGGCCCAAGACAGGTTGGAGTCCATCTTCCTGTGGCATCTGCTACTAGGGGCAGCTCCTGGCAGATGTGTGAAGTGAACAAGGCTGTAGTCCCCATCTGTAGTCCTTTTTCTCCATTTTAGCATCCCTGGCTTAAGTCATTTAAGGCAACATTTATGGTACTTAATTCAACATTTATGGCATCATTTACCAGGCACTGTGCTTGGGTTCTCCACCCTGGTCCTGTTATATTCATGGTCTTCATTAGTATCTGAAAATGGAACTTGGCTCTTGTCATTCCATAGCCTGAGCCTATGTGGAAAACATTTCAGACCGAAGGGGAGATTAATTTCCATAGTCCTCTGCAACTGCTTATGATCTAATTTTTAAACTTATGCCTCTGAATGTTACACACACACACCCTCAACCTTGGTTGGCTGATTTGAGGGAGATCTATGAGTTCTCTCTATTGCTTCCTTAATGAAAGGGTTTTAAAGGCTTGAGATCACTCAACAATAATGTTGAAAATGGGTGACTGCCCAAACACAACCAGAATGATGTTAGTTTAGAGCAAAAGGAAAGTGTTTAAAAAGTGCACACTACTTCCTTTCATCATCACTATGGCTACATTTTTTTTAAATGAAATGATTCTAGTTTCTCCCCAAAGTCTCCATTTTCACAGCGGCTGACAGAACCTACCCAACACAGGTATCATGGTATATGGAGGGCAGAGCACTTAGCTGGATATCCTGAGACCAGGCTGTGAGGCTCCTTTGGTGTGATTGGCTGAAGTACCTTGCTATCGGGGAGAAGAACTATAGTATACATTGTAGTAAAAAGAGCAGAGGACAAATATTAGAAAACTGGGATTCTAGGCTGACCTCTGCTACTAACTAGATGCATGTATTTGGGAAAGCGAATGACCCTTCTTGAGTCCTAGTGTCCTTATCTGTTCAGCAAAAGAGTTCATCTCCTGTAAAATGTGTTCTGATACAACGTGAAAATTCATAATGGCTCCTTGTCACTGCCATGTATGCTCAGCCTTGACAGTTTATGTGCTGGCTAGGAATAACCCAATGCATCGGCAAATGGATTGATTCTGGCATGATGTGTTCAAAGGAATAACAGATTCACATTACCAAAGGGAACCAAATGTGTGGTTAAATGTAGTGGCCCAGCCTGGCTAGTCATGGGTCAACCTCTGCAAAATCTATGCTTCCTGATATCAGAGTTATGGGTCTGCACTGAGTTTTTCTTTCTGTCTTGTCAGTTTGGCTCACTGTTGGCATAGACGAAAGTGCACGTATCTCCCTGAAAGTCATTGCCAGGGCGGTCTGGCTCTGCTGCTCAGATCTATCCCATTCCATCTGTTCCTGCCTGAAACAGAGGGCTGGCTACCCAGCTTCAGATCCAGGCAATGAAACAGAGGGGGCAGAAGTGGCACAACTTTTAAGCTATAGGTTTCTTAAGCTACTCTGCATGCTTCACTACATCTCAGTTGGCCTCAGATGCATTGAAGTCCCCCCAAAAGTGCAGAATTGGCCATTTGGTTTTAGCTTTTACCTAATTCACAGCCCCAAACTGTTCTTATCAACGTTGGGGGATTCTGCCCACCTTCATGACTACTACACATTTTCCTTTGCTGACCTGGCCTTGCTACCTGAGGGGAAAGTGAGCAAAAGAAAGGGTTCAGGGGTCACTTCTCAGAAGGCTTCACTGATATCCCCACATAACGTCTTCCCCACTGCAACCCTGGCACTGGTTAGGGGTGACAATTTGGGCTCCAACAGCGGTAGCCTGTGACTGCTTCACTGTAAATACCATCTTGTCATCCTGTCCCCTCTCCTCTCCACAAAGAGACTGTGAGCTTCTTGAAGGCACATATTATACCTTGTATTTGTCTATGAGATCCCAGGGTTTGGCACAATGGCAAAAATAAACCTTCAGTATATTTCAGTTGTCTTAAAGTAATTAAACTTAAAAAAGCAATTTACCGAAATTGTCCATCTGGAGACCCCCCATGGAGGCACATACTACTCTCTCCAATTTCCTCATGTATAAAACAGAAATAATAAGAGTGCCTATTTCAAAAGCTTCTGGTGGTTGAGGATTAAGGAGACAAAACTGTCAGGTGCTCGGTACAGGGGCTGGTTCAGAATGCTCACTCAACACATATTAGTTATGATTTCTCGCAGCCACAATGTGTATCAGAGGCAGCTTGAATTCTGAATTTTTTGTTTCTTCCAAAAACAAGAGACATAATTTCTTTTCAGAGAAGAAAGGTCCGTGCCTCCTATCTCCCAGCCTGTTTCTGGACTCAAATTAAAAACTATTCCATATCACACTCATTAGGTCAAGTAACATGAGAAAAACCCGGCAGAACGGCAACTTGGATGCTGCCCGTTGTGATAGTGCATCATGGGAAAACCTCGTTGTGACAGTGCATCATGGGAAAAGCTCCAGGGTGCAGAAATCTACCTCCCCACACCGCATACCACCCCAACTCCCAAACCGAGGAAGTACGTAGGAAATAATTACGCTCTCCAAATTACAACGCGTGTGCCTAACAGCAATACACTGGTGTGGAAAGGGTGAAAAAGGCCCCAAACAGTCTCACTATATGGAGACTGCTCTCTACGGCTCCTGTTAACACAGACAGCCAGAGATACGAGAAAACATGCAGAGAAATCATTTTTAAAACCTCCCAAAAGCTAATGGCACCTAAGTCAGATCAAGGGACCTGGCGCACGTACTGACAAAGAGTTTTTTGGAGAACATTTAGTTTTCATTAATAATCAACAAATATAATGAGGAATTACAAGGAGCTCCCCCAATCCATGAGTCGCATACAGGGCCAATAAAAGGCATCCAGCTCCGAATGTGCGAGGGAGGCCCTCATGGTGGCAGAAGCTTGGGATGTGTCCAAATATAGCAAGTGTGCTAGAAGATTACATTTATCCACGTAAGAAGGTATTTATGCGGGCCTCCTACTGTTCACAACCTGAGTATGGTATTAGGTATTCATTCTCTGTCATCTCAACCCATATTTGGCCAACGTTCCCTTTGCAGCTCACACTGAGACTCTTCACTCAAGAGGTGAGAGACTCGGTCCCAGCAAAGCCAAGACACCAAATAGTGCCCCTCTCAAAGTGTAATAGCAATTAGGAGCATCCTGCGTGATACATCAGGGTCTAATAAATGGAGACTGTGCCCTGTAGTTGTCAGGGTGACAGGGGCATACCAGGGCCCCAGATGTGGCCCACCATTTCTGCGAGAGTGGTGGTGAGAGCGACTCTCTAATGCCTTATCTGCTCACTGAGCGCACACACTGATGTTGAACTGGGACTAACTGGGAAATGTTCATCTGCTCGGGACTATGTGCATCACTTCCCTTCCTTCATCACTTATACAGTATTTTGACTGTGGTGTGTGGTGATAAATCACTGAAATAAGTTATAAGTGCTTGGAGATTTAGTCTTATGTCTTCACCACTGCTTTCTATATTCTCCAATATAGCCCACATTTGACTTTATAGGCAAACCTGAAATGGTATTCAGGAGGAGAAGAAAAGGGGGAAAAAAAGCAGCCAATGGATCTTTCACTTTGGGGGTTGAATATAAGATCATATTCCAAATGCAGCATTTATGGTCTGACACTGAATACATAAAATATATGACCATTACAAATTCACCTTCCATTACAAAGCCATGCTCTTGTAGTAATATATCTTGTTGCTAGATTAGAGCGTTTAGCATGATGAAGGCATCTTTCATCTTCTCCAAGATGCAGGCTGAGTCCTCCTTCTGGACTCTATTTCTGCCTGTCATAGTGCTCTATGCCACTGAGAGACGTAGCCTACAGAGAAACCAAGTCATTCACCAGAGGGCTGCAGCCACTTTGGAGGGGAAGCCCCTAATCGGAGGTATGTCACCTGCATAGGACCACACTCTTACAGCCATGCTCTGCTGAATCCAGTTGGCTGGATCAGCCGAGGTTGTTTTCTGGAATTAACCCAAAGAGGTCAATCTAACATCACAGATACTCAGCCAGTACAACTTTTGGCAATACCACAAAGACAGTTGCAGGTAGGACACGGTACATGCTGGTTACTGGGAAAATAATATATATACCACACAAATCAGCGATATGGTTACAATGGAAATGTACTTAAATCAGGACATTCGTGGAATGGTTTTCCAGACTTTTCCAACTCAATCCTAAACCTTAATGTATGGGTCAAAGAGTTTCATGGATTTTGCAACTCATACAATGACCAATCAGTGCTGCTGCTTCTTTCTTTAATTTTTGAAACACATAGTCCAAATCTTGCGTTGCTTTAACTCCTTGCCCTTCACACTCAGCCCAACTTTCCTATCCCTCTCCTCCTGCATCTTTAGTCCTTTGTATACCTGATATTCTTGACACATGCTTTACTCATTTACATTCCCCAGTGACTAGCCCAGTGTGAGGCACACGGAAGGCATTCCATAAATCTTTGTTGAATGAGCATGAATGAAAGACAAAATGAGGACAGCACAAGGCTTGGTGATATGCTATGCACAGGGACACTTTTCACTTACTTCCCACTCTTAGATGCATTCCGGGCCTTTGTGGATGATGGAGAGTTGGCGCCTGGATTAGTGTTTGGAGAACCCCGTCTGTCCTTACTACACTCACAGAAGGAATAGAAAAAAATATATACAATGACCACAGAGACAAAAATCAATTAGTCATTTCATTTAAATACTTTCAAGCTCAGCCTCTCTCTCTCTCTCTCTCTCTCTCTTTCTCTCTCTCTTTCTCCTGTCAAAACACAGCATGATCTTATCCAGTGGTGAGCCCTTCAAAGGTAACGAGAGTGTGAATCACTGGTCAAGTTCAAAGAAAGCTATGCTTTTGGCATTCAGAGCTTGAGCTGGTGGAGTCCATTAATGACAGCACCATAGCCCAGACCCCAAGGGAGGCTCCAGTAAAAAAAAAATGTGTAAAAATAACCAGTCTTTAACATAAAATCCTTTCTTTTCAGTCTCTGGAGTGTCTGCATTACAAGTTCAGTTCTAAAGCTGCTGACTTTTAGTGAAGTATGTGGATGTCAAATGACTTCTAAAAGTCTTTGGGAGATACTATCAGATGAATTAATAATTTTCACTCATAATGTTAACACGGGAAGGCCATGAATTCAGATATTCTTTCAAGAAAAGCACCACCTGCTTCATGAGTAATTGAATTTAAATCTCCACCTTTAATAACTCCACAGCTTATGTCAAACCTTGGAAACAATTACGAAATAAATCACTAGGAAGGTCTGCTTAATCTCATCAGGTTAATAAATGCAGACAAATTAATCACTTGAAGGTAAACAAAAAGGAATAATTGATTGGAGTCTTCTTGATTACTTTATTCTATTTTCTTTATCAAACTATTTTTACCATTATCTTCAATTCAGCTGCTTTGCCTGGAAATTATTACTTTACTTCATCTTCAGATTTCCATGGAAACCAATTCAAAGCCTTTCTTTCCACTGGATGATGTGTGGAATTATTTATCCTTTATCCTGATTTCATCAGAAAGATTTTTTTTTTTTGTTACTCAGAGCTACGTCACCATAACCTTTTATGAAAAGTGAAGGTAAAAAGGAAAAATGCATATCTTGGCTTTCAGTGACGATAATGGAGTCTTCCAAAGGCACAGAATATTGTCTCAGAGAATGTCAAAGAGCTTTCCAGATACTTACGAATCTTTTAAGTACCTCAGAAATAAGTACCTGCAAGTCACTGTATTTATATGTGGGGTTAAAGATGGTCTGCCCTGCACTCATCAGCTTTAAATGTCGACATGGATATGACTGGAACAAAAGAGAATCATAAGTTCTGGAGGATCACCAAGGTAACACAGAAGTGTGTGGGCACAGATGAGGGCTAATCAGACAGATGCAAAAGCCCCAACAGTTCTTGGGAGTGGGAGACACCAAAGTGAGATCCTTCCGCTAGAGGGGGCAGACCTTCTAGAAAGATCGAGCACGCATTCTATCCCCAGGGGAAATATCAGAAGCTTGCCAAAAAAGAGTGCTGGGATCCCCTCACAGTGCAGGGACCATTTCCTTGTGCTGCTCACGGATTCACCAGACTGGGGTTATGTTCTGAGTGGGGTCTGCAGACTCCATTAAGCCCTGGCCTATCTATTATGACTTTCTAACAAAGAACACCTTAGCCGCACCTGGGACCATACCAGCTGCTTTCCTCATGCAGAGCCGAGCTCAGAAACTAAGAGATAATACCAAGCAATGAGGCAAGAGACTAACTCGGAAGAATTCAAAACTGTCTCCTCCAGCACATCAGGGCAGTCCCATGCGAAGGAGGGAATATGCTACAAATTGCCAGATTCGAGCCGGGCTCCATTTCCTCACTTGCACATCCTGGTCACTGGCCGCCAAGCCTTCCTTGGCCTTGCCCCTCACTCAGACACAAGGGAGTGGGAAACTTCAGTAGAAACACTGTGGAACAACAGCTCTTTTGATCTTGCAAGCTACAGTGGCCGGGGCGGGGGGCCGGGGAGAGGGGAGGCTCGGACTAGGTGGTCATTCAACGCTCCCCGAGTCACCAAGTTCAGGCATCCACATCCTTTTCAATGCAAGAACACACATTCTCACTGCTAAATTCCCATGCCTGTGCCTTGGGCACAAGAGTCCTTTATCATCTGCATGACAAGACGTCTAAGCTCCATGCAGGGTGCGGCAGGACATCAGGGAAAACTGGCAGCCAGCAGTGGCGGCTTTGTTATTGTCAACTGCTGCTCTAGATAGGAGTGGTCTGGGAGCAGTAGTCCTTTAAAAGATAGGAATAAGGACCCCTCTGACCTACTGCCAAGTCCTGAACGTCCAGATCTGAAGGGAATAGAAACAAAAACTTTCTCAGAGGAAAATCACATACAGAAAGTATGGCACCATGACTGGGACTGAAAGTAATCAAAGAACCCAAAATGTTTCTTCTGGGCAAACAGCCGATGCATTGGTAGTAGTGAAGTGTATCCATCCGAAAGTGGGGCAGGGACCAGGCACAGTTTGTGGCAGGCTTGGATCCCAGGAGGTTCGTTTTGTAGATATACTAAGGGTTGTTGTTATCTGAAAAAGATGCTCTGATTCTGAAACCTTGAGACCGCAGGACCCTGAGTTTTCCAGAAGCGCCCCATGAGCCAGAAAGAGAAAATCCTGCGGCCGAAGACTGTCTGGGAGCCTCAGAGATCTGGAAAGACACAGGTCAAGGACCTGAAGATTCAGATGCTGTCAAGAACGCTGGCCACAGGAACATCTGGGGATCTCAGGGACTTAGAGGAATCAGCCCTATCTGCTTAGGGTATACGGATGATGATTTGGGGCATATGAGATAGGAGGGGAGCTGTGTTGAGTCTGAGCTAGTTTCCAACTCATATATCTGAAACACACCTACTCCTGTTGTCATTATTTTGTCTCTAGACTGCCTATCAGGTACTTTCATCTCCTCTTTGGGTTGAGATCTTAAGGGCTGTGGCCTGAAATCCCTGAGAGTATGAATCCGGGCTTCCTCCACTCCTCCCGAGTAGCTATCCTCCACTGAGAAGATTCTTTCCTCCCTCCCTCACACCCAACCTCATCAAAGGCCTATGAAGACTATTCCAGGTGAGCTCCTGATAGGAAAAGTTCATGGGTGCTAGTGCTCCTTCTATCTGTCAGTCAGTCTGTCTTTCTCCATCTATCAAGTAAGTCATTTTCCATAGGCTCCACAAATAATGTCTCCAACACCAGAAACTTGGGGGAAGATCTGCAGTATTAGGCACATTGTATTCAGGTGGGAAAACTCTGACTAACCCAACTCTCCAGCATTCTCAAAGTGTTTTTGATTGAATAATTTGATGCTGAAATGGCATCCAGTGTACTTAACCCAAAATGGCAATCAGATCCACTCCGATCTGGATTTTTCTCTTAGATCAGAGAGGTACTTGAGGGAGAAGAACATAGCAGTTTCAAACATACTCAGATCACTTTCTTGATGGGTAGTATACAGAAACTTCTGCATTTCCTATAGTACTTTGTGGGCTCTTTATGGAATTAATTCATATCGGACTCATGAAAACTAGTCGCACTGCACAAACTACAACAGCAATGAAATTTAAAAAATTAATTGTCAGTGCTTCAGGGAATTGAATTCCAGGAGAGTCAGGCTGTCATACTGGCTACATATCTTCTGTTTGGCACCGAGCATATGGTGCTTGTAGTGTTGTTTATATTCTATTGTTGATCTGCCTAGCTCTTAAGAGAGCACTCAGAAAATACCTGTCAGACAAACAAACAAACAAACGGAAAGAGCTGCCTCTGGGCTCAGTAGAAAGAGTGCCGTGATCGATTATCAATGCCTGGCACTGGTGAGAGATAGGAGGTGGTGACATACATGTCACACATTTTCCATTCCTAGAGAAGAATGGTCTGGGCAGACTGTATTCTGGTTAGATTCCGGTCTAGTTAGAACTGGCCTGTTGGTTGATCATCACGTGGACCCTAAGGACAGGTGGAGCTTGGAAAGGGTTCTCCAGAAAGCTTGCTTGAGTAGTTGGCTAGTGCCTGTGAATAACAATAACCCTACTGTATTTGTATAGCTCTTCATCTTTTCCAGTGTGTGTTCTTCTAAGTGGTAACTGACATGTAACCCAAGCTATCGTTAAGGGGTTACTTCAGATCTATCCAGGGAAATGGTAGCTTACTGCTCCCTTGAGATGACTCTGGGCTCCTTGAAGCTCACAGGATGAGGAAACTCACTTCAAATGTATAGATTCTACCAGGGCTAGAAGCTCATCTGATCTGCTTCTCCAACAAGCACTTGAGTTCCCTGTATAACATATCCACTAAGTGGTCATCTTTTGAAGGGCTTTGAAATCATGATCGCTTCTTCATCATGCTTGCTTCCCCATGCAAACTGGCTTTCCTATTTTCTAAGAGGCTCACATTTCTGAAGTATTTTTGTCCTTGTTCTGCTACTGAGCAAGTCATCGCTTGAAATATTGATTTCCTTTAATTAGAGCTGATGAGGCTTCTATATTTCATTTTTCTATCTTGTTGGGTTATGTCCTGAATGCTTTTCTTTCTCTGCTCCAAACTCTTTTCGTTTTCTTCCACCCAAACTGTCTCAATTTCTGTCCATACCCCTTGAAGTGTCCCATTCTTATTATCTATATTTCTGTGAATCACTGAGCAAAGAAAATTCAATTCGCTAACCTGTGCTTTAAGTTAGCTTCCTTCCCTAGCATTTCTTTGCTTAACTGCAGATAATGACAGGCTTTCAGGGACGAGAACAGCTTATCTTTATTGCTAGGAAGTGCGGTGTTAACTGTGATCTCTCTGGAGCAACCTCATCTTTTCAAAGCATGTATTCAAATATCTCAAGTTCTAATCTTGGCTGCCAGCAAGGCATACAACTTCTTGCTGTCTTAGGAGTCTCAACTACAGAGCAGAGGGAATTAAAGTGATCAGGTAAACCATTCACACATACACTCACAATTACTTTGTAATTGCAGAGCTCTTGGAAAAGATAGCCGGGACGCTCACATTATCTTGCCCTCTCCCCCTCCATTAACTTTTCACTCTCACAACTCTCCACAGGGGCATCGGGGACTGGAGCAATAGACTCATTGATTATTGTTGCTGTTTTGCTCTCTTCGCCTTTTGGCACATGCTGTTCCTGTCTAGGTCACCACCCTGAATGCCTTGCTGGGATCAAGAAAGAACATGAATCGCTTCCTAAATTATATTATTTTCTCATTTAAACTGGTTGTTCACTTGTATCTTTCCCAAGAGCTTGGACCTGGGTTACAGACGATTGGAGGTCACTGGAACTGTGTCTTACAGCTGTTGCATTTACACCTAGCTCCAGTACTGCAAGGTTTGGGGTGATGGAGCCCTGAAATATGATGGCAGCCTGGACCGGAATAGTAGTTGGGGGTGGGGGCCAGAAAGAAGGAGACTAGGCAGGGCAGGGCAAAAGAAACGACAGAACCTGGCAACTGAGTACACCTGGAGAATGAGATTGAAATTTACAGGAAAGCTGCTTGAGAGAGTCTGGAAGCTGAATGGCTAGGAAAATAAAGGTGCCACTGAAACAGACAGATTGGCTGGGAGGGAATCTGGATGAGAGAAGTTGATGGATTCAGTTTGGAGCATCCTGAGTTAGGGTGTTGATGGAGAGTGTCCAGCAGGCGATTAGAGATATGACACCGCAGCTTTAGGAGAAAGAAAGGGTCAGATATATAGTCATTGCTCCCAAGTGGAAGTCAAACCTATGAGGATAGGCAGCAAGGCCTGATGGGACAGTGCCCCATTGTGATTAATACGCGGATGTTTTGGGGGAGGTGTTGGGGGACAGCCTATGCCATTCTCAGTTTATGTCCACCCCAGTTTATGGGGATTTACAAGTGTGTTACAAAGTCTTCTATCCCAGGGGTCCAAACAAAAGACCCTGAGTCATTTGATTTAATTATGTCGAGTTCAATGTTAAGCTTAACATGGGAAAATGCAGACCTTACCCCTTGTGTGGGCCAGTGACTTTCCTCACCCCATGGCCATAGCTTGCTTCTCTCCATCCTCTTAGCCCAGCCAGAAGGCTTACAGATGATAAGGTGAACTGGGCGCAGAGGTGAGGTGGGTGACAATCTCAGTCAACCCATTTCAATAACAAAAAGAGCTCATGAAGTACATTCCGTGCTGCTGGCAATGAACAAAACTGAGCTTAAAACTTGGTTTCTGGGGGCCTGGGTGGTTCTGTCGGTTAAGCGCCTGTCTTTAGCTCAGGTCATGATCCCAGGGTCCTGGGATGGAGCCCCGTGTCAGACCCCCTGCTCAGTGGGGAGTCTGCTTCTTTTTCTGCCTCTGCCGCTCCCCCTGCTCATGCATGCTCTCCCCCCACTCCATAAATAAATAAAATCTCTTAAAAAAGAGAGAAAACTTGGTTTCACTTGCAGCTCCTATCTTTTCCTTGTGGCTCCATTTACTGAGGACTAGGCGAACATCAGAGACTGTACCTCCTCCGATAATGCTACAATCTGCCCCTATTTTTTTGCCACGACTCCCTGTCTCTGCACTGTGCCTCACTGATTGGCACCCTCACCTGCCCTCTCTTAGAATCCCGGGTGGTACAAGGATGTCCCAGCTGGGAACATCACCACAGCTGGGGGTAGGAGGGGCATGTCTGGGAGCAAATCAAGGGCTTTGCCCTTGAGGAGCCAAAGTATCCCAGGCTTCCTAAGCTGAGTTCCTGAGGACAATATTTAGGAACTATGACCATTAGGCTTCCCAAACTGAGGTAAGCTCTTGCCTTTAGCTCTGGGTCTGTAACCCACCCACCAGGTCACTTTAACTCCTCTGGATCTCAGTTCACTTGTCTGCCAGGCCCACTTCTGAAGGCCATCCCATGGTTTTGAAAATTATAAAACACTACACAATTTATTTACTCCAAACCCATTTACTCTGTGTGTGTGTGTGTGTGTGTGTGTGTGTGTGTGTGTATGGGTTTTCTGTGTGCCCTTCACCATGCTGGGCCTTGGGGAGACAATGATGCCCGTGACAAGGTTCCTGCTCTCAAGGGGCCCAAAGGCTAGTGGAGAAGGTGAGCAATTAACAGGGACATGACACAATGTACCCAATGGGATAATGCAAGCATGAAGTGCTAGGGAAATAAATCAGGGAGGAAAAACGCTTATGTGTGGGTGAATCAGGGAAGGTAAAGAGAAAGCTGAGTTACTACTAGGAAAATTATGATTTTCAGCGTGTGTTTAAAATGCATACATCAGAAAAAAAAGCCTAGGTTACGAGAACGTTCACAAAATAGAGTGGAATTCTGTGTATCCTTACTTTGAAACACCTCCCAACAGTGGCCCATAGCCTTAATCACAGCAGAATCACCTGGAGAACTTGTAAAACGTCGAAGGCTGGGCCCCAGAGTTCCTGATCCAGCAGGTCTAGGCCAGAGCCTAAGAACTTACACCTCTAACAAGTTTCCAGGTGACAGGGAGGCTGCCGGTCTGTGGAGCACCCTTTTGGAACCACTGCCTCATAAGAAACGTGAGACAGCCACACTTAGTCACCACTAAGGGAGAGATAAGAGTCAGCCAAATCCATTGTCCCTGCTTTCCAGGCAACACAATTAGAATCTGCTTGAATGAAGGGCCCCCCAGTCTACTGCTACTGAGTCAGGAAAGCAGAGGATGCAAAAGGGCCGCAGATGTCCCTCTCTGAAGAAACTCTCCCTTCTTGAGGAAGTGGCAATTCCTCCACAGAGGGGAGCCTGATAGCGGGTGGGACAAAAATTGGAACTGACAGCATTAATTGAGCTTGAATTTAATAGAATTGAGTTCTATTTACTGAAGATGATCTGGCATAATTAAAATCCACAACTGGAGCCTACTTGCTGAACATTATACATTAGAAAGTCCCCAGAGTAGGCCAGAAAAGTCTCAGTGAACTTTTTAGGAGAAGCCAAAGAGGCCAACTGCTGTGGCGGGAATTCAGACTGCAGAATGGTATGAACCTAGGGTGTTAGTGAGGGGAGGGCCGATCATTTATCCATTTCCTTTTCTCTCATGAATAATCACTTAGTTTTCACTTCCTGCTAAGTCTGCTCTTACTGATTATCAAGAATGTCCACTCTGCCTGCACAGTGTATGTTCAATTCTTTGAGGAAACAAGCAGATTGTATTCATATCTGTTCATGAAGTTTCTTGTAACATCTGTCATGTAGAAGGTGATCAATACAGAGAGGCACCTGAGTGGCTCAGTCGGTTAAACATCCAACTCTTGATTTCGGCTCAGGTTATGATCTCAGTGTTGTGAGACTGAGCCCCGTGTCAGGCTTTGCGCTAAGTGTGGAGTCTGCTAGGGATTCTCTCTCTCTTCCTCTCCTTCTGATCCTCCCCCGACCCCTGCTCACACACACACTCTCTCTCTCTCAAAAAATATTTTTTTTAAAAAAGGTTATCCATTGTATATATATACCACATCTTCTTTATCCATTCATCTGTTGATGGACATCTAGGTTCTTTCCATAACTTGACTATTGATGGAACTAGAGCGTATTATGCTTAGCGAAATAAGTCAACTGGAGAAAGACAACTATCACATGATCTCCCTGATATGAGGAAGTGGAGATGCAATGGGGGTGGGGGTTAAGGTGGTAGGAAAAGAAAAAATGAAACAAGATGGGATCGGGAGGGAGACAAACCAAAAGAGACTCTTAATGTCATAAAACAAACTGAGGGGGTTGGGGGGGGAGAGGGGTTGGGAGAGGGTGGTGGGGTTACATTATATGTTTAAATAAAAAAGCTTAAATAAAAAAAATTTTTAAAAAAAGGTTATCAATATCCATTGACCAACCACCATCCTGATAAATCTGACTTCTTTTTTTAAAAGATTTTATTTGTTTATTTGACAGAAAGAGAGAGAGATCACAAGTAGGCAGAGGCACGCAGAGAGAGAGGGGGAAGCAGGCTTCTTGTTGAGCAGAGGCCTGATGCGGAGCTCGATCCTAGGACCCTGAGAACATGACCTCAGCTGAAGGCAGAGGCTTAACCTACTGAGCCACCTAGGTGCCTCGATAAATCTGACTTCTAACATATGTTTGCTGAATCCAACTGACTGACTAAAAGATATTAGGTTACTCTAGGGCCCACAGGTAATGAAACTCCAGTAGAGTAAAAGCAGTGGGAATCAGCAAATTTGGAGAATATTGCCAAACTCATGGAGGGCAACTCTGAAGTTGTGCAAAGAGCATGGGAGCTGGAATCAGGCAGAGTCAGGTCATCTTCTGTCTCTGTAATAGCTGGAGGATCTGGGACAAATTGGGTCATTGAGCCAGTGACAGTCCTGCCCAACCAAGGTCTCACATCTTAACACCAGGACTCTGGGACACCAATTCTCTAGCTATATGTTGGTGTCCAAAAGCAGGAGCATTCACAAATATCCTTGTTGCTGAACTTGGCAACTTCAGTGCTTTCTAAGGGAGTGAATATATGTATATATTATATATTCTTATACATATGAATATATTATATATTATATATGTAAAAGGGTGACTGTCTCCTTAGAGAGCAGGTAGAAGGACCACGGCAGCAATGGTGCTGATCACGCTTTCTGGGCCACTATAGGAAGAAAGTTCTCTCAACTGTGCTCCATGTCTCTTAATAGTCCAGAGCCTATAAACTGAAGGTTCTTACACTTTTCCGTTTTATTTAGTGAGACAGTTAAAAACTTTAAACTATTTTCATTTTTAAACTGCTCAAATATCACTCATTCAGGTATCTGTTTCAGTGCATGCTAGTTCTAAGGAGGGACTCCTTTGCAGACATTATCCATTCTACAATGTGTATTACATTAGGTTTCTTGCTTTTATTTAAAAAATATTTTACTTATTTACTTATTTATCTATTTATTTATTTATTTGACAGAGAGGCTGAGAGCACAAGTAGGCACAGTGGCAGGCAGAGGGAGAAACAGGCTCTCCGCCTAGCAAGGAGCCTGCTGTGAGACTCAGTCCCAGCACCCTGGGAACATCACCTGAGCTGAAGGCAGACACTTAACCCACTGAGCCGCCCAGGCATTCTTTTCTGGATAAAACCCAACAGTCAGCTTCTTTCTGTTGTGTTAAGATTTGGAAAACAGAGCATGATTTTACCGGGAATGTTTGTGGACAATTACAATTCTGATAATTCAGGGAAACGAAATATATCTTGTCTGTATCTCACCCACTAATTACTGTTAAAAGCTAGGCCTTGTATCATTTATACCCATATATTTCTCTCAATGAATAGGAGTTTTTAGTAACTGCCCAGTCTAACCCAGGACATATAGCAGAGGCTCTTTGCTGAATGTACTGCACCCAGTCAAGGGAAAGTCTCATAGAAACAGGGAGTTAGAAGAGCACCTCAAAACAGCAAAGAAAGGTCCTGAGAAAGGAAGGGATGTCTCCAAGGTATGTACCAAGGCTGGAACATGAAGTTAATGAGAGAACTTGGCTAGCACCTAGCAAACAGGACCACAGACCCCACAGAGTCCAGAACAAAACAGAAAGGCTTGGGGCCAAAGATGAAGTAACACAAATGAGTTGTGGCTCCATCTGTCAAAATAAATAGTACAAGACGGGTAGACAGCCTTTTTGTGTGGGGGGAGAGTAGGAAAGAGATGACAGGTTCGTTTTGGGTTCTGCTGAGTTTTGTGTGCTGTTGGGACCCCCGAGACTATGACTTTGGTTGACAGTTGGATATAGGAATGCCGAGCTTAGCTGGATGTAGACATCTCACTGAAGAATGATCTCCAGAGATCTGGGAATCTTCAGAATATTAGTGGTGGCTGAAAACCACCACTAGGAGAAGAGATTACACAGGGAGAGTGTGTAGAATGAAAAGAGAAGAGCCTTGGAAGAAAATGAAGGACAAGCTAAAGTGGAGAAAGTGGGCTCATGCAAGCCAGAGAAGAAATGGGATCTAGAGCCATGAGCTTTATAATCGTAAGAGACTCATTTGCTGATTATAAGACATTTGTGTGTCTTAAGTTTCCAGCTGCTTCCTGTTGCTTTCTTTTACTGCACTTTTCTGAGAAGTTGTGTTATTTCAACAGTCATGCCATCCTTTA